>CH003018.1:581179-592949 GCA_000149265.1 Ciona savignyi
TATTTAAATATATCAAATATAATTTCTGCGAATTTCTAAAATAAATTTGAAAAACTGCATTCCATTTAATATGATGGGATAAATTGTTCATGATGTCTTTGAACCCAGATGTAAGCACCAAAAATAAATGACATTTTTCAACTAACTACATTGCAAATAAAGAATACAATGTGTCAGATAAACCGTAGATTATAAAAATGTTAATATTTTCATCTTAAGGTCAAATGGTTTAAAAAAAATGAATCGGGCTCGTCCGGGAATTGAACCCGGGACCTCTCGCACCCGAAGCGAGAATCATACCCCTAGACCAACAAGCCGCTGTACAACATCGTTTTTAAAATAAAAATGTACCGATAAATTAATCTTTCCCAATCAAACGAATTATTATTAAACGAGATAGTAAAACGGATTCAAAATGTGCACGTTGAGGTGAGTATTAAATATATTAAACTATAGTTTCTGCGAATTTTTAAAAAAATTGGAAAACTACATTCCATCTAATATGATGGGATAAATTGTTCATGATGTCTTTAATCCAAGATGTTCGCACAAAAAATAAATGACATTTTTCCAACTACTATTTTGCAAATAAAAAAAAAGTGTGTCAGAGAACCCGTATATTATAAATATGTCAAAATTCTCATCTAATGATCATAAGGTTAAAAAAATAACCGGGCCCGTCCGGGAATTGAACCCGGGACCTCTCGCACCCGAAGCGAGAATCATACCCCTAGACCAACGAGCCGCCGTTCAACTTCTTTTTCAAAATAAAAATGTACCGATAAATTAATCGTTCCTAACCAAACGAATTATTATTAAACGAGATAATAAAACGGATTCAAAACGTGGACGTTGAGGTGAGTATTTAAATATATCAAATATAATTTCTGCGAATTTCTAAAATAAATTTGAAAAACTGCATTCCATTTAATATGATGGGATAAATTGTTCATGATGTCTTTGAACCAAGATGTAAGCACAAAAAATAAATGACATTTTACAACTACCTACTTTGCAAATAAAGAATACAATGTGTCAGATAAACCGTAGATTATAAATATGTTAATATTCTCATCTTAAGGTCAAATGGTTTAAAAAAATGAATCGGGCTCGTCCGGGAATTGAACCCGGGACCTCTCGCACCCGAAGCGAAAATCATACCCCTATACCAACGAGCCGCTACACACCATCGTTTTTAAAATAAAAATGCACCGATAAATTAATCTTTCCCAATCAAACGAATTATTATTAAACGAGATAGTAAAACGGATTCAAAATGTGGACGTTGAGGTGAGTATTAAATATATTAAACTATAGTTTCGGCGAATTTCTTAAAACAATTGGAAAACTACATTCCATCCATTATGGTGGGATAAATTGTTCATGATGTCTTTAATCCAAGATGTTCGCACAAAAAATAAATGACATTTTTCCAACTACCTACTTTTCAAATAAAAAATACACTGTGTCAGATAAATCGTAGATTATAAATATGTCAAAATTCTCATCTAATGATCATAAGGTTAAAATAATAACCGGGCTCGTCCGGGAATTGAACCCGGGACCTCTCGCACCCGAAGCGAGAATCATACCCCTAGACCAACGAGCCGCCATACAACACCGTTTTCAAAATAAAAATGTATCGATAAATTAATCGTTCCTAACCAAACGAATTATTATTAAACGAGGTAGTAAAACGGATTCAAAACGTGGTCGTTGAGGTGAGTATTTAAATATATCAAACTATAATTTCTGCGATTTTCTAAAATGAATTTGATAAACTGCATTCCATCTAATATGATGGGATAAATTGTTCATGATGTCTTTGAACCAAGATGTAAGCACAAAAAATAAATGACATTTTACAACTACCTACTTTGCAAATAAAGAATACAATGTGTCAGATAAACCGTAGATTATAAATATGTTAATATTCTCATCTTAAGGTCAAATGGTTTAAATAAATGAATCGGGCTCGTCCGGGAATTGAACCCGGGACCTCTCGCACCCGAAGCGAGAATCATACCCCTAGACCAACGAGCCGCTGTACAACATCGTTTTTAAAATAAAAATGTACCGATAAATTAATCTTTCCCAATCAAACGAATTATTATTAAACGAGATAGTAAAACGGATTCAAAATGTGCACGTTGAGGTGAGTATTAAATATTTTAAACTATAGTTTCTGCGAATTTCTTAAAAAAATTGGAAAACTACATTCCATCTAATATGATGGGATAAATTTTTCATGATGTCTTTAATCCAAGATGTTCGCACAAAAAATAAATGACATTTTCCAACTACCTATTTTGCAAATAAAAAAAAGTGTGTCAGATAACCCGTATATTATAAATATGTCAAAATTCTCATCTAATGATCATAAGGTTAAAAAAATAACCGGGCCCGTCCGGGAATTGAACCCGGGACCTCTCGCACCCGAAGCGAGAATCATACCCCTAGACCAACGAGCCGCCGTTCAACTTCTTTTTCAAAATAAAAATGTACCGATAAATTAATCGTTCCTAACCAAACGAATTATTATTAAACGAGATAATAAAACGAATTCAAAACGTGGACGTTGAGGTGAGTATTTAAATATATCAAATATAATTTCTGCGTAATTTCTAAAATAAATTTGAAAAACTGCATTCCATTTAATATGATGGGATAAATTGTTCATGATGTCTTTGAACCAAGATGTAAGCACAAAAAATAAATGACATTTTACAACTAACTACATTGCAAATAAAGAATACAATGTGTCAGATAAACCGTAGATTATAAATATGTTAATATTCTCATCTTAAGGTCAAATGGTTTAAAAAAAATGAATCGGGCTCGTCCGGGAATTGAACCCGGGACCTCTCGCACCCGAAGCGAGAATCATACCCCTAGACCAACAAGCCGCTGTACAACATCGTTTTTAAAATAAAAATGTACCGATAAATTAATCTTTCCCAATCAAACGAATTATTATTAAACGAGATAGTAAAACGGATTCAAAATGTGGACGTTGAGGTGAGTATTAAATATATTAAACTATAGTTTCGGCGAATTTCTTAAAACAATTGGAAAACTACATTCCATCCATTATGGTGGGATAAGATTGTTCATGATGTCTTTAATCCAAGATGTTCGCACAAAAAATAAATGACATTTTCCTACTACCTACTTAGCAAATAATAAACACACTGTGTCAAATAAACCGTAGATTATAAATATGTCAAAATTCTCATCTAATGATCAAAAGGGTAAAATAATAACCGGGCTCGTCCGGGAATTGAACCCGGGACCTCTCGCACCCGAAGCGAGAATCATACCCCTAGACCAACGAGCCGACATACAACATCGTTTTCAAAATAAAAATGTATCGATAAATTAATCATTCCTAACCAAACGAATTATTTTAAAACGAGATAATAAAACGGATTCAAAACGTGGACGTTGAGGTGAGTATTTAAATATATCAAACTATAATTTCTGCGATTTTGTAAAATGAATTTGATAAACTACATTCCATCTAATATGATGGGATAAATTGTTCATGATGTCTTTGAACCAAGATGTTCGCACAAAAAATAAATACCATTTTACAACTACCTACTTTGCAAATAAAAAATAAACTGTGTCAGATAAACCGTAGATTATAAATATGTTAATATTCTCATCTTAAGGTCAAATGGTTTAAAAAATGAATCGGGCTCGTCCGGGAATTGAACCCGGGACCTCTCGCACCCGAAGCGAGAAACATACCCCTAGACCAACGAGCCGCCATACAACATCATTTTCAAAATAAAAATGTATCGATAAATTAATCGTTCCTAACCAAACGAATTATTATTAAACGAGATAGTAAAACGGATTCAAAACGTGGACGTTGAGGTGAGTATTTAAATATATCAAACTATAATTTCTGCGAATTTCTAAAATGAATTTGATAAACTGCATTCCATCTAATATGATGGGATAAATTGTTCATGATGTCTTTGAACCAAGATGTTCGCACAAAAAATATATGACATTTTACAACTACCTTCTTTGCAAATAAAAAATACAATGTGTCAGATAAACCGTAGATTATAAATATGTTAATATTCTCATCTTAAGGTCAAATGGTTTAAAAAACGAATCGGGCTCGTCCGGGAATTGAACCCGGGACCTCTCGCACCCGAAGCGCGAATCATACCCCTAGACCAACGAGCCGCTGTGCAACATCGTTTTTAAAATAAAAATGTACCGATAATTTAATTTTTCCCAATCAAACGAATTATTATTAAACGAGATAGTAAAACGGATTCAAAATGTGGACGTTGAGGTGAGTATTAAATATATTAAACTATAGTTTCGGCGAATTTCTTAAAAAAAATGGAAAACTACATTACATCCATTATGGTGGGATAAATTGTTCATGATGTCTTTAATCCAAGATGTTCGCACAAAAAATAAATGACATTTTCCAACTACCTACTTTGCAAATAATAAATACACTGTGTCAGATAAACCGTAGATTATAAATATGTCAAAATTCTCATCCAATGATCATAAGTTTAAAATAATAACCGGGCTCGACCAGGAATTGAACCCGGGACCTCTCGCAACCGAAGCGAGAATCATACCCCTAGACCAACGAGCCGCCATACTACATCGTTTTCAAAATAAAAATGTAACGATAAATTAATCGTTCCTAACCAAACGAATTATTATTAAACGAGATAGTAAAACGGACTCAAAACGTGGACGTTGAGGTGAGTATTTAAATATATCAAACTATAATTTCTGCGAATTTCTAAAATGAATTTGATAAACTGCTTTCCATCTAATATGATGGGATAAATTGTTCATGATGTCTTTGAACCAAGATGTTCGCACAAAAAATATATGACATTTTACAACTACCTTCTTTGCAAATAAAAAATACAATGTGTCAGATAAACCGTAGATTATAAATATGTTAATATTCTCATCTTAAGGTCAAATGGTTTAAAAAAATGAATCGGGCTCGTCCGGGAATTGAACCCGGGACCTCTCGCACCCGAAGCGAGAATCATAACCCTAGATCAACGCGCCGCTATTCAACATCGTTTTTAAAATAAAAATGTACCGATAAATTAATCTTTCCCAATCAAACGAATTATTATTAAACGAGATATTAAAACGGATTCAAAATGTGGACGTTGAGGTGAGTATTAAATATATTAAACTATAGTTTCGGTGAATTTCTTAAAAAAATGGAAAAATACATTCCATTCATTATGGTGGGATAAATTGTTCATGATGTCTTTTATCCAAGATGTTCGCACAAAAAATAAATGACATTTTCCAACTACCTACTTTGCAAATAATAAATACACTGTGTCAGATAAACCGTAGATTATAAATATGTCAAAATTCTCATCTAATGATCATAAGGGTAAAATAATAACCGGGCTCGTCCGGGAATTGAACCCGGGACCTCTCGCACCCGAAGCGAGAATCATACCCCTAGACCAACGAGCCGCCATACTTCATCGTTTTCAAAATAAAAAACAAACGTGGACGTTGAGGTGAGTATTTAAATATATCAAACTAAAATTTCTGCGAATTTCTAAAATGAATTTTATAAACTGCATTCCATCTAATATGATGGGATAAATTGTTCATGATGTCTTTAATCCAAGATGTTCGCACAAAAAATAAATGACATTTTACAACTACCTACTTTGCAAATAAAAAATACAATGTGTCAGATAAACCGTAGATTATAAATATGTTAATATTGTCATCTTAAGGTCAAATGGTTTAAAAAAATGAATCGGGCTCGTCCGGGAATTGAACCCGGGACCTCTCGCACCCGCAGCGAGAATCATACCCCTAGACCAACGATCCGCCATACAACATCGTTTTCAAAATAAAAATGTACCGATAAATTAATCGTTCCTAACCAAACGAATTATTATTAAACGAGATAGTAAAACGGATTCAAAATGTGGACGTTGAGGTGAGTATTAAATATATTAAACTATAGTTTCGGCGAATTTCTTAAAAAAATTAGAAAACTACATTCCATCCATTATGGTGGGATAAATTGTTCATGATGTCTTTAATCCAAGATGTTCGCTCAAAAAATAAATGACATTTTCCAACTACCTACTTTGCAAATAAATAATACACTGTGTCAGATAAACCGTAGATTATAAATATGTCAAAATTCTAATACAATGATCATAAAGTTAAAATAATAACCGGGCTCGTCCGGGAATTGAACCCGGGACCTCTCGCTCACGAAGCGAGAATCATACCCCTAGACCAACGAGCCGCCATACAACATCGTTTTCAAAATAAAAATGTATCGATAAATTAATCGTACCCAACCAAACGAATTATTTTAAATCGAGATAGTAAAACGGATTCAAAACGTGGACGTTGAGGTGAGTATTTAAATATATCAAACTATAATTTCTGCGATTTTTTAAAATTAATTTGATAAACTACATTCCATCTAATATGATGGGATAAATTGTTCATGATGTCTTTGAACCAAGATGTAAGCACAAAAAATAAATGACATTTTACAACTACCTACTTTGCAAATAAAGAATACAATGTGTCAGATAAACCGTAGATAATAAATATGTTAATATTCTCATCTTAAGGTCAAATGGTTTAAAAAAATGAATCGGGCTCGTCCGGGAATTGAACCCGGGACCTCTCGCACCCGAAGCGAGAATCATACCCCTAGACCAACGAGCCGCTATTCAAAATCGTTTTTAAAATAAAAATGTACCGATAAATTAATCTTTCCCAATCAAACGAATTATTATTAAACGAGATATTAAAACGGATTCAAAATGTGGACGTTGAAGTGAGTATTAAATATATTAAACTATAGTTTCGGCGAATTTCTTAAAATAATTGGAAAACTACATTCCATCCATTATGGTGGGATAAATTGTTCATGATGTCTTTAATCCAAGATGTTCGCACAAAAAATAAATGACATTTTCCAACTACCTACTTTGCAAATAATAAATACACTGTGTCAGATAAACCGTAGATTATAAATATGTCAAAATTCTCATCCAATGATCATAAGTTTAAAATAATAACCGGGCTCGACGGGGAATTGAACCCGGGACCTCTCGCAACCGAAGCGAGAATCATACCCCTAGACCAACGAGCCGCCATACTACATCGTTTTCAAAATAAAAATGTAACGATAAATTAATCGTTCCTAACCAAACGAATTATTATTAAACGAGATAGTAAAACGGACTCAAAACGTGGACGTTGAGGTGAGTATTTAAATATATCAAACTATAATTTCTGCGAATTTCTAAAATGAATTTGATAAACTGCTTTCCATCTAATATGATGGGATAAATTGTTCATGATGTCTTTGAACCAAGATGTTCGCACAAATAATAAATAACATTTTACAACTACCTACTTTGCAAATAAAAAATACAATGTGTCAGATAAACCGTAGATTATAAATATGTTAATATTCTCATCTTAAGGTCAAATGGTTTAAAAAAATGAATCGGGCTCGTCCGGGAATTGAACCCGGGAAATGTGGACGTTGAGGTGAGTATTAAATATATTAAACTATAGTTTCGGCGAATTTCTTAAAAAAATGGAAAACTACATTCCATTCATTATGGTGGGATAAATTGTTCATGATGTCTTTAATCCAAGATGTTCGCACAAAAAATAAATGACATTTTCCAACTACCTACTTTGCAAATAAAAATACACTTTGTCAGATAAACCGTAGATTATAAATATGTCAAAATTCTCATCTAATGATCATAAGTTTAAAATAATAACCGGGCTCGTCCGGGAATTGAACCCGGGACCTCTCACACCCAAAACGAGAATCATACCCCTAGACCAACGAGCCGCCATACAACATCGTTTTCAAAATAAAAATGTATCGATAAATTAATCGTTTCTAACCAAACGAATTATGATTAAACGAGATAGTAAAACGGATTCAAAACGTGGACGTTGAGGTGTGTTTTTAAATATATCAAACTATAATTTCTGCGATTTTCTAAAATGAATTTGATAAACTGCATTCCATCTAATATGATGGGATAAATTGTTCATGATGTCTTTGAACCAAGATGTTCGCACAAATAATATATGACATTTTACAACTACCTACTTTGCAAATAAAAAATACACTGTGTCAGATAAACCGTGGATTATAAATATGTTAATATTCTCATCTTAAAGTCAAATGGTTTAAAAAATTGAATAGGGCTCGTCCGGGAATTGAAACCGGGACCTCTCGCACCCGAAGCGAGAATCATACACCTAGACCAACGAGCCGCTGTACAACATCGTTTTTAAAATAAAAATGTACCGATAATTTAATTTTTTGGCATAAATTGTTCATGATGTCTTTAATCCAAGATGTTCGCACAAAAAATAAATGACATTTTCCAACTACCTACTTTGCAAATAATAAATACACTGTGTCAGATAAACCGTAGATTATAAATATGTCAAAATTCTCATCTAATGATCATAAGTTTAAAATAATAACCGGGCTCGTCCGCGAATTGAACCCGGGACCTCTCGCACCCTAAGCGAGAATCATACCCCTAGACCAACGAGCCGCCATACAACATCGTTTTCAAAATAAAAATGTATCGATAAATTAATCGTTTCTAACCAAACGAATTATTATTAAACGAGTTAGTAAAACGGATTCAAAACGTGGACGTTGAGGTGAGTTTTTAAATATATCAAACTATAATTTCTGCGATTTTCTAAAATGAATTTGATAAACTGCATTCCATCTAATATGATGGGATAAATTGTTCATGATGTCTTTGAACCAAGATGTTCGCACAAATAATAAATACCATTTTACAACTACCTACTTTGCAAATAAAAAATACAATGTGTCAGATAAACCGTGGAATATAAATATGTTAATATTCTCATCTTAAGGTCAAATGGTTTAAAAAATTGAATCGGGCTCGTCCGGGAATTGAAACCGGGACCTCTCGCACCCGAAGCGAGAATCATACCCCAAGACCAACGAGCCGCTGTACAACATCGTTTTTTAAATAAAAATGTACCGATAATTTATTTTTTCCCAATCAAACGAAATTATTAATAAACGAGATAGTAAAACGGATTCAAAATGTGGACGTTGAGGTGAGTATTAAATATATTAAACTATAGTTTCGGCGATTTTCTTAAAAAAATTGGAAAACTACATTCCATCCATTATGGGGGGATAAATTGTTCATGATGTCTTTAATCCAAGATGTTCGCACAAAAAATAAATGACATTTTCCAACTACCTACTTTGCAAATAATAAATACACTGTGTCAGATAAACCGTAGATTATAAATATGTCAAAATTCTCATCTAATAATCATAAGGGTAAAATAATAACCGGGCTCGTCCGGGAATTGAACCCGGGACCTCTCGCACCCGAAGCGAGAATCATACCCCTGGACCAACGAGCCGCCATACAACATCATTTTCAAAATAAAAATGTACCGATAAATTAATCTTTCCCAATCAAACGAATTATTATTAAACGAGATAGTAAAACGGATTCAAAACGTGGACGTTGAGGTGAGTATTTAAATATATCAAACTATAATTTCTGCGATTTTCCAAAATGAATTTGATAAACTGCATTCCATCTAATATGATGGGATAAATTGTTCATGATGTCTTTAATCCAAGATGTTCGCACAAAAAATAAATGACATTTTCCAACTACCTACTTTGCAAATAAAAAATACACTGGGTCAGATAAACCGTAGATTATAAATATGTTAATATTCTCATATCAAGGTCAAATGGTTTAAAAAAATGAATAGGGCTCGTCCGGGAATTGAACCCGTGACCTCTCGCACCCAAAGCGAGAATCATACCCCTAGACCACCGAGCCGCTATACAACATCGTTTTTAAAATAAAAATGTACCGATAAATTAATCTTTCCCAATCAAACGAATTATTATTAAACGAGATAGTAAAACGGATTCAAAATGTGGACGTTGAGGTGAGTATTAAATATATTAAACTATAGGTTCGGCGAATTTCTTAAAAATATTGGAAAACTATATTCCATCCATTATGGTGAGATAAATTGTTCATGATGTCTTTAATCCAAGATGTTCGAACAAAAAATAAATGACATTTTCCAACTACCTACTTTGCAAATAAAAAATACACTGTGTCAGATAAACCGTAGATTATAAATATGTCAAAATTCTCATCTAATGATCATAAGGTTAAAAAATAACCGGGCTCGTCCGGGAATTGAACCCGGGACCTCTCGCACCCGAAGCGAGAATCATACCCCTAGACCAACGAGCCGCCATACAACATCTTTTTCAAAATAAAAATGTACCGATAAATTAATAGTTCCTAACCAAACGAATTATTATTAAACGAGATAGTAAAACGGATTCAAAACGTGGACGTTGAGGTGAGTATTTAAATATATCAAACTATAATTTCTGCGAATTTCTAAAATTAATTTGAAAAACTGCATTCCATTTAATATGATGGGATAAATTGTTCATGATGTCTTTGAACCAAGATGTTCGCACAAAAAATAAATGACATCGTCCAACTACCTACTTTGCAAATAAAAAATACAATGTGATAGATAAACCGTAGATTATAATTATGTTAAAATTCTCATATTAAGGTCAAATGGTTTTAAAAAATGAAACGGGCTCGTCCGGGAATTGTACCAGGGACCTATCGCACCCGAAGCGAGAATCATACCCCTAGACCAACGAGCCGCTATACAACATCGTTTTTAAAATAAAAATGTACCGATAAATTAATAGTTCCCAATCAAACGAATTATTATTAAACGAGATAGTAAAACGGATTCATAATGTGGACGTTGAGGTGAGTATTAAATATATTAAATTATAGTTTCGGCGAATTTCTTAAAAAAATTGGAAAACTACATTCCATCCATTATGGTGGGATAAATTGTTCATGATGTCTTTAATCCAAGATGTTCGCACAAAAAATAAATGACATTTTTCAACTGCCTACTTTGCAAATAATAAATACACTGTGTCAGATAAACCGTAGATTATAAATATGTCAAAATTCTCATCTAATGATCATAAGTTTAAAATAATAACCGGGCTCGTCCGGGAATTGAATCCCGGACCTCTCGCACCCGAAGCGAGAATCATACCCCTAGACCAACGAGCCGCCATACAACATCGTTTTCAAAATAAAAATGTATCGATAAATTAATCGTTTCTAACCAAACGAATTAATATTAAACGAGATAGTAAAACGGATTCAAAACGTGGACGTTGAGGTGAGTTTTTAAATATATCAAACTATAATTTCTGCGATTTTCTAAAATGAATTTGATAAACTGCATTCCATCTAATATGATGAGATAAATTGTTCATGATGTCTTTGAACCAAGATGTTCGCACAAATAATAAATGACATTTTACAACTACATACTTTGTAAATAAAAAATACAATGTGTCAGATAAACCGTGGATTGTAAATATGTTAATATTCTCATCTTAAGGTCAAGTGGTTTAAAAAATTGAATCGGGTTCGTCCGGGAATTGAAACCGGGACCTCTCGCACCCAAAGCGAGAATCATACCCCTAGACCAACGAGCCGCTGTACAACATCGTTTTTAAAATAAAAATGTACCGATAATTTAATTTTTCCCAATCAAACGAATTATTATTAAACGAGATAGTAAAACGGATTCAAAATGTGGACGTTGAGGTGAGTATTAAATATATTAAACTATAGTT
>CH003018.1:596796-644680 GCA_000149265.1 Ciona savignyi
GGCTCGTCCGGAATGGAAATCGGACCTCTCGCACCCGAAGCGAGAATCATACCCCTAGACCAACGAGCCGCCATACAACATCTTTTTTAAAATAAAAATGTACCGATAAATTAATCGTTCCTAACCAAACGAATTATTATTAAACGAGATAGTAAAACGGATTCAAAACGTGGACGTTGAGGTGAGTATTTAAATATATCAAATTATAAATTCTGCTATTTTCTAAAATGAATTTGATAAACTGCATTCCATCTAATATGATGGGATAAATTGTTCATGATGTCTTTAATCCAAGATGTTCGCACAAAAAATAAATGACATTTTACAACTACCTACTTTTCAAATAAAAAATACAATGTGTCAGATAAACCGTAGATTATAGATATGTTAATATTCTCATCTTAAGGTCAAATGATTTAAAAATATGAATCGGGCTCGTCCGGGAATTGAACCCGGGGCCTCTCGCACCCGAAGCGAGAATCACACCCCTAGACCAACGAGCCGCCATACAACATCGTTTTTAAAATAAAAATGTACCGATAAATTAATCTTTCCCAATCAAACGAATTATTATTAAACGAGAAAGTAAAACGGATTCAAAACGTGGACGTTGAGGTGAGTATTTAAATATATCAAACTATAATTTCTGCGAATTTCTAAAATGAATTTGAAAAACTGCATTCCATCTAATATAATGGGATAAATTGTTCATGATGTCTTTGAACCAAGATGTTCGCACAAAAAATAAATACCATTTTACAACTACCTACTTTGCAAATAAAAAATACAATGTGTCTGATAAACCGTAGATTAAAAATATGATAATATTCTCATCTTAAGGTGAAATGGTTTAAAGAAATGAATCAGGCTCGTCCGGGAATTGAACCCGGGACCTCTCGCACCCGAAGCGAGAATCATACCCCTAGACCAACAAGCCGCTATACAACAACGATTTTAAAATAAAAATGTACCGATAAATTAATCTTTCCCAATCAAACGAATTATTATTAAACGAGATAGTAAAACGGATTCATAATGTTGACGTTGAGGTGAGTTTTTAAATATATCAAACTATAATTTCTGCGATTTTCTAAAATGAATTTGATAAACTGCATTCCATCTAATATGATGAGATAAATTGTTCATGATGTCTTTGAACCAAGATGTTCGCACAAATAATAAATGACATTTTACAACTACATACTTTGTAAATAAAAAATACAATGTGTCAGATAAACCGTGGATTGTAAATATGTTAATATTCTCATCTTAAGGTCAAGTGGTTTAAAAAATTGAATCGGGTTCGTCCGGGAATTGAAACCGGGACCTCTCGCACCCAAAGCGAGAATCATACCCCTAGACCAACGAGCCGCTGTACAACATCGTTTTTAAAATAAAAATGTACCGATAATTTAATTTTTCCCAATCAAACGAATTATTATTAAACGAGATAGTAAAACGGATTCAAAATGTGGACGTTGAGGTGAGTATTAAATATATTAAACTATAGTTTCGGCGATTTTCTTAAAAAAATTGGAAAACTACATTCCATCCATTATGGTGGGATAAATTGTTCATAATGTCTTTAATCCAAGATGTTCGCACAAAAAATAAATGACATTTTCCAACTACCTACTTTGCAAATAATAAATACACTGTGTCAGATAAACCGTAGATTGTAAATATGTCAAAATTCTCATCTAATGATCATAAGGGTAAAATAATAACCGGGCTCGTCCGGGAATTGAACCCGGGACCTCTCGCACCCGAAGCGAGAATCATACCCCTAGACCAACGAGCCGCCATACAACATCATTTTCAAAATAATAATGTACCAATAAATTAATCTTTCCCAATCAAACGAATTATTATTAAACGAGATAGTAAAACGAATTCTAAACTTGGACGTTGAGGTGAGTATTTAAATATATCAAACTATAATTTCTGCGAATTTCTAAAATGAATTTGATAAACTGCATTTCATCTAATATGATGGGATAAATTGTTCATGATGTCTTTGAACCAAGATGTTCGCACACAAAATAAATGACATTTTCCAACTACCTACTTTGCAAATAAAAAATACACTGGGTCAGATAATCCGTAGATTATAAATATGTTTATATTCTCATCTTAAGGTCAAATGGTTTAAAAAATTGAATCGGGCTCGTCCGGGAATTGATACCGGGACCTCTCGCACCCAAAGCGAGAATCATACCCCTAGACCAACGAGCCGCTGTACAACATCGTTTTTAAAATAAAAATGTACCGATAATTTAATTTTTCCCAATCAAACGAATTATTATTAAACGAGATAGTAAAACGGATTCAAAATGTGGACGTTGAGGTGAGTATTAAATATATTAAACTATAGTTTCGGCGATTTTCTTAAAAAAATTGGAAAACTACATTCCATCCATTATGGTGGGATAAATTGTTCATGATGTCTTTAATCCAAGATGTTCGCACAAAAAATAAATGACATTTTCCAACTACCTACTTTGCAAATAAAAAATACACTGTGTCAGATAAACCGTAGATTATAAATATGTCAAAATTCTCATCTAATGATCATAAGGTTAAAAAATAACCGGGCTCGTCCGGGAATTGAAATCGGGACCTCTCGCAACCGAAGCGAGAATCATACCCCTAGACCAACGAGCCGCCATACAACATCTTTTTTAAAATAAAAATGTACCGATAAATTAATCGTTCCTAACCAAACGAATTATTATTAAACGAGATAGTAAAACGGATTCAAAACGTGGACGTTGAGGTGAGTATTTAAATATATCAAATTATAATTTCTGCTATTTTCTAAAATGAATTTGATAAACTGCATTCCATCTAATATGATGGGATAAATTGTTCATGATGTCTTTAATCCAAGATGTTCGCACAAAAAATAAATGACATTTTACAACTACCTACTTTACAAATAAAAAATACAATGTGTCAGATAAACCGTAGATTATAGATATGTTAATATTCTCATCTTAAGGTCAAATGATTTAAAAATATGAATCGGGCTCGTCCGGGAATTGAACCCGGGGCCTCTCGCACCCGAAGCGAGAATCACACCCCTAGACCAACGAGCCGCCATACAACATCGTTTTTAAAATAAAAAT
This sequence comes from Ciona savignyi, assembly GCA_000149265.1. NCBI lineage: Eukaryota > Metazoa > Chordata > Ascidiacea > Phlebobranchia > Cionidae > Ciona > Ciona savignyi. The sequence goes on from CH003018.1 coordinate 599,925, forward strand.
GTACCGATAAATTAATCTTTCCCAATCAAACGAATTATTATTAAACGAGAAAGTAAAACGGATTCAAAACGTGGACGTTTGAGGTGAGTATTTAATATCAAACTATAATTTCTGCGAATTTCTAAAATGAATTTGAAAAACTGCATTCCATCTAATATAATGGGATAAATTGTTCATGATGTCTTTGAACCAAGATGTTCGCACAAAAAATAAATACCATTTTACAACTACCTACTTTGCAAATAAAAAATACAATGTGTCTGATAAACCGTAGATTAAAAATATGATAATATTCTCATCTTAAGGTGAAATGGTTTAAAGAAATGAATCAGGCTCGTCCGGGAATTGAACCCGGGACCTCTCGCACCCGAAGCGAGAATCATACCCCTAGACCAACAAGCCGCTATACAACAACGATTTTAAAATAAAAATGTACCGATAAATTAATCTTTCCCAATCAAACGAATTATTATTAAACGAGATAGTAAAACGGATTCATAATGTTGACGTTGAGGTGAGTATTAAATATATTAAATTATAGTTTCGGGGAATTTCTTAAAAAAATTGGAAAACTACATTCCATCCATTATGGTGGGATAAATTGTTCATGATGTCTTTAATCCAAGATGTTCGCACAAAAAATAAATGACATTTTCCAACTACCTACTTTGCAAATAAAAAATACTTTGTGTCAGATAAACCGTAGATTATAAATATGTCAAAATTCTCATCTAATGATCATAAGGTTAAAAAATAACCGGGCTCGTCCGGGAATTGAACCCGGGACCTCTCGCACCCGAAGCGAGAATCATACCCCTAGACCAACGAGCCGCCATACAACATCTTTTTCAAAATAAAAATGTACCAATAAATTAATCGTTCCTAACCAAACGAATTATTATTAAACGAGATAGTAAAACGGATTCAAAACGTAGACGTTGAGGTGAGTATTTAAATATATCAAATTATAATTTCTGCGATTTTCTAAAATGAATTTGATAAACTGCATTCCATCTAATATGATGGGATAAATTGTTCATGATGTCTTTGAACCAAGATGTTCGCACAAAAAATAAATTACATTTTACAACTACCTACTTTGCAAATAAAAAATACAATGTGTCAGATAAACCGTAGATTATAAATATGTCAAAATTCTCATCTAATGATCATAAGGTTAAAAAAATAACCGGGCTCATCCGGGAATTGAACCCGGGACCTCTGGCACCCGAAGCGAGAATCATACCCCTAGACCAACGAGCCGCCATACAACATCGTTTTCAAAATAAAAATGTATCAATAAATTAATCGTTCCTAACCAAACGAATTATTATTAAACGAGATAGTAAAACGGATTCAAAACGTGGACGTTGGGGTGAGTATTTAAATATATCAAACTATAATTTCTGCGAATTTCTAAAATGAATTTGATAAACTGCATTCCATCTAATATGATGGGATAAATTGTTCATGATATCTTTGAACCAAGATGTTCGCACAAAAAATATATGACATTTTACAACTACCTTCTTTGCAAATAAAAAATACAATGTGTCAGATAAACCGTAGATTATAATTATGTTAAAATTCTCATCTTAAGGTCAAATGGTTTAAAAAAATAAAACGGGCTCGTCCGGGAATTGAACCCGGGAAGCGAGAATCATACCCATAGGCCAACGAGCCGGCTTTCAACACCCCTTTTAAAATAAAAATGTATCGATACATTAATCTTTCTCAACCAAACGAATTATTATAAAAGAGATAGTAAAAGGGATTTAAAACGTGGACGTTGAGGTGCATGAGTATTAAATATATTAAACTATATTTTCTGCGAATTTCTAAAAAAAATTGGACCACTACATTCCATCTAATATAATGCTATAAATTGTTCATGATGTCTTTAAACCAAGATGTTCAGACAAAAAATTAATGACATTTTCCAACTACCTACTTTGCAAATAAAAAATACAATGTCTCAGATAAACCGTAGATTATAAATATGTTAATATTCTCATCTAAAGTTCAAAAGGTTTAAAATAAATAACCGGGCTCGTCCGGAAATTGAACCCGGGACCTCTCGCACCCGAAGCGAGAATTATACCCTAGACCAACGAGCCGCCATACAACATCGTTTTCAAAATAAAAATTTATCGATAATTTAATCGTTCCTAACCAAACGAATTTTTATTAAACGAGATAGTAAAACGAATTCAAAACGTGGACGTTGAGGTGAGTATTTATATATATCAAACTATAATTTCTGCGAATTTCTAAAATGTATTTGAAAAACTGCATTCCATCTAATATGATGGGATAAATTGTTCATGATGTCTTTAATCCAAGATGTTCGCACAAAAAATAAATGACATTTTCCAACTACCTACTTTGCAAATAAAAAATACAATGTGTTAGATAAACCGTACATTATAAATATGTTTAAATTCTCATCTTAAAGTCAAATGGTTTAAAAAAATAATTCGGGCTCGTCCGGGAATTGAATCCGGGACCTCTCGCACCCGAAGCGAGGATCATACCCCTAGACCAACGAGCCGACTGCCAATACCCCTTTCAAAATAAAAATGTACCGATAAATTAATCTTTCCTAACCGAACGAATTATTATTAAAAGAGTTAGTAAAACGGATTCAAAACGTGGACGTTAAGGTGAGTATTTAAATATATCAAACTATACTTTCTGCGAATTTCTAAAATGAATTTGAAAATCTGCATTCCATCTAATTCTAATATGAGGAGATAAATTGTTCATGATGTCTTTGAACCAAGATTTTCGCACTAAAAATAAACGACATTGTCCAACTACCTACTTTGCAAATGAAAATTACATTGTGATAGATAAACCGTATATTATTATTATGAATTAAAATTCTTATCTTAAGATCAAATGGTTTAACAAAAAAATCGGGCTCGTCCGGGAATTGAACCTAAACCTCTGGAACCCGAAGCGAGAACCATACCTTTGGCCTAGACCAACGAGCCAAGGGCACGGTAAAAAGAAATCAAACCGACATGGCTAGCATTTGCCCATTTAAATTGATTTCGCTGCGCGGTCGATTCTGACGTGTAGTACCATGTTAATAAAGATGTAATATAAATGTTTTGCTAAGTAACCATGGTGGTGATTCCTTAATGTTGCGCTGTTAGAAGCAGTGTGTGTTATGCTTTTTTCGCCAGCTGTTTTTAACGTTAAACTCTTATGTAATGTAATAAATTAACAACGCTTCGTGATTTCAAGTTCAAATTAGTGTATTCCTAGTTATGTGTGTTATATGAAAAATTGGGACATATATATATATTGTTTTTGTCAGTTTTTTTTCTTCTTTTTTTGATCGTCAAACGCTTAACAGGCTTGACATGCCGCCCGACATCTACCAGAGGTATTGTTGGAATCGTAATATAAATCTGTAATTTGTTAGACACCATGGTCTATTCTAGACTCTCTAGATAAACAGAAACTAAAATTTTGGGTGATAAATCCAGGAGAATTCCCACGTGACCTTAAAAACCAAAACGGTATTTTTCAAATAATCAGCTCCAATTTTACTTGGATTTGGTGGAATGTAAATGTATTTTCCACCGATTTAACATTTAGAAGAAAAAAAATAATGTTTTTACAAATAGTAGTAGTTACTGCTGGGTGGTAGGTATTCGCTTCCACACGTGCTCTGTGTATAAAATAAAATAATTGTGGTTAGACCATGCTTACATAAATATATGACATACATAATGTGTTTTTTAACAAATAATAGTAGTCATATTGTAGAATAATCGCGTGATGGGGATCTTTTTCATAGAGGTAATCGAAAGATTCACTCTTGCCCACCTTGGGCAGAGCTATTGCAGTATATTTATATGACGGAGACGTACCTTCAATTTGGGTAAAACCCGCAACTTTACTGCTGGGTACAGGCAATCTCCTTTACGTATGTTGACCAATAAAACAACGAACGTGCCATAGCAACCACTTTTAAACCTACAACATCCCTTTGGATGAACGGCTACGCACCAATTCACCAGGATAGGATAGGATATTTATGTTTATCCCCGTGAATGGGAAAACCAAGGTGGTTAACACACGGGCAATCGTCAGATTACCTCGCGCCCAACGTCGGGTTACCGCAGCTACTGCGTGTGTTGTGTATGATATACACGTTCCTTTAACTCAGTAGAACCCATTAATTTGCTGGGTTTAGCCTTTTTCCGTAAAGTGGCCTGATCATGGATATAACCGACTTGCTACCGACGAGTTTCGAATCTGCAACCTTTCGGTTAAAACGCGTCGCACTAAACCGCCAGACTAAGCGGTGGGACATTCAGTAGGACTGTTAAGTCTCTTTGCGGCGCCTGCTATAGAACACATAGCACAACAGGACTTCTTGCTATAGAACACATAGCACAACAGGAACAACACGATATTATAACTTAACCTTGTTTTCCACTTTTACGTTACGTTATTACCAAAAATTGGGAGTTTTAAAAATATTTTACACAGTTGGCTACTTTAACTTGTAAACTTCTTCTTATAATAAAAATTAAAACACATGGTACAAGTTTAAGCAAATGCGAAATATAGGACAACCCTGCACTTCAAAAAACCTCCCAAATCTGACACGAGGTAGATAATGCGCGACTCCCGAAACATGGTTTCATGATTCGCAGGGGAGTTTACAAAATCACTCCCCAATTATAATTATAAACAATCAACGTAGTGATTTCAATGTAATAAGGGACGGAGGGTGAAAGAGTTGTTAAAACCGTTTTGATAAGATCATACAATTTCTGCACAATCAGCATGTTTTTATTGAAAAGATTGACATCATAAAACAAATCAACCCATTATAGAACAGGTAAAAAAGTCCAGTATTGCGCCACAGAATATTGGAGAAGACAAAAATGAAAGACCGCTTTATAGAAAAAAAGGCTGTGACTAAGAATGGGTGAAGTAGGAAGCTGTTTCTGCCAGACGACTTCGGACAAATTGGTCAATAACTGCAAAAATATCCCTACAACCAGTGGATACAGCATCTACCAACAGCCCAAGTTCATCCTGGTGTATCCTGTAAAGTAATATAAGAAAATAATCTGTCTGTCGAATATCTTGGTGAGTTAGCATTGTATTAACCCAATGGATTAATTGGATCTACAAACACTTTAGTAACAGCTCATTCATACACCCGACAGTGGGTGCAATGAAACCTGACAGTGTCTTAGTATGCAAAATAAAACATGGATATACCATACTATTCTAATTTATTGTTTAAAAGCATAAAAACTGCAACATGATTAATAAAAAAACTGGCTAAAGTAAGAAATTACAAAAAGTCCACAAAAATAACTGGGGAGTGGTAAAACTAGTACTATTTTCCCAATAAAGACAAACAATACTGTTTAAGATAAAGACGCAAGCGTTCTCTTTGTTTCACTTATTTATGGATATTGAACTTAAGAGCCGCAGGTTGCTGACCCTTGGCCTAACAGTTTAAAACAACTGGTAAGACAAGAAATAAGCTATTTTAATATAATTTTTTAGCATACGGAACATTTACTTGGATAAGTACTAAGTCTAACATTGCCTGACCAAGTTTTTGTTAAATTCCCATTCTACTAAATAATTTAGGTACCAAAGTTTTTGTTTATGATCTTAATGAATTATTATCACAACATTACCTGCCATTCAACTCCGAATAAATAATTTGATCCAGTTTGGGCAAAATCGATGCTGAAAATTCAGCACATCCTGCAAGTTCTTCAACATGATTTATATCTATCAGTGAACTACCTTTGGTCAAACTGGCTGAACACGCACACACATAGTCCTGTAAAATTAATAATATATGATAAAGTTAAAACTACCTTCAGGGTTATTTTTTTTGCAAACGTTCAGTGCGACATTATGCAAGTATGATAAACAATAAAAAAAAACTAACATTATGTTATGTTACTAAGTTTGAAATCATTAAGTAGAGCTCACTTTCATAGCAATGCCAGCATCAATTAAAGCAAGAGTTGCTGCATTAACACAAGCACAATAAAGACTTCCATCAGAATGTAGCACTTGTAGGTAGATGTCTATCTGTGACCTGCAAATGTTAAACTAATAATTGAAAATTAACCTAAGGCATTTATATTGTGTAAAATATTTTAATGTAATGTACCCAATTGTGAATATGTGTTCTTTATATCCTGTCGATTGGCAAAACCTGGTTTAAAATGGGAGACCAACACTACAATACAATAAGTGTATATTCTTTTTTTGGGAACTTTATCCCAAAGATTTGTCTACATAAATTCACGAAACAGTTGCAAAAGAAAAAAAAACAGTAAAAAATTAACCTATAATTTGTTACCCATTACAGTGTATGTCATTGTTACAAAGTCACTCAGAAATTTAACAATACACCAAGTAGGACAATCAATATTACCATTACCAACAGTTACATCATTGTACATACATACATATATACAGGTGAACAAACATTACAATTCAAATAAAAACAAGCATCCAAGTACCAACACTCCAAAGTAACATCTTTGAAGTACCATTGTAAATTCAACATATAAAGAACTACCTTGGGTACAGTGATGTACGGATTGCTGCTTCAAATGTTTGCTTGATGTGAGCCGAAATATCCCTTCCCTTTCGATCACCACGAGATCTTTTTTTTCGTTCTGCTGAGCTAAAAGTTGCCTGACTGAACTCACAATTGACAAATCCCCTATCCAGACAAACCTGAAGTAAACAAACATAAATAGCTTTTACTTTTAGTTTATTTTTCGCTTTATATTATCAAAAAAACAGAAAAATATTAAATAAACTAAATTGTAAAAACACATCAATATAAAACCGCTTAATAATATTTAAAAAAACGACAAAATATGAACCATTCCAATTAAATAAATACAATATACACATACCCGATTCCTCATATTATTTGATGCTTCATGTGGTCCATAAATAGCAGCCAGAACCTATCAAAAAGAAAGAACTGTATAATAGCAATACATACCACAAGCGCATGCAGTAGCCTACTTTAGTGTTCCCTTGTTCGATGTAAGCTGACCCATCAGCTTGTGTGAACACTCCCATATTGCATCGTATTCTTCTTAGTTCACTTGGTTTACGACCATCAATACGGTATCCTTGATCGGACACCAGTTCCATACCAGCCATTATTGCTAAAAATCTTCAATCACATTAGGTACCTATTTTAATCTTATTTCCTAGAGACAAACTTAAAATGACTCTCAGTGTAATAATGACATTAAATTACTAACTTAATGAATCCCGACAACACACAATGATAAATCATATTCGAAAACATGCAGTAAAACGGTAACCGGTTAATTTATTGCAATATCAAGAACGCTTATCTACCCAAATAAGCTACATCCGGCTAATGTCAGTTTGGTAACTTTTAACATTAAACCATCATGAATTTAATAAAGTTTTTGTTACCGATACTTTAAGTTGCAACATAACTACTGGTTCATGAAGGCTACAGTACAATGAAAACGACAAAGAATTCTCTTTTCAATTCCACATTATGTTTGCATAATATTCTCAATACCATTAATTAAAAAAATCAAAAATATCAACTGACTATACATAATAAAAAAATGCTATAATACAATGTCCGTGTGAATGCCAGTGTCATAACCTTATAAAGTCCACTGTAAAATATTTAATTTTTAACACACAGAAAAATAACCGTAAAACTCGAAAATGATGATAACTAATGTCACCCTTATGTCAAAGTATTATTTTTCCAATTACCAAACGTTTGTTACTAGGCAAAATTGGCACTAGGATTTAATTCTCCTACATTTATATGGGAGTCAATAATTTGCATCAATTCATCGACACGCGGCACTCTTCCGGATTTTAGTTTTGACCAAATTGTGACATCATTAAGTAATATTTCAAATGCACCGGTGGAAGTAAGTTGAGTTTCAATAGCGTTTGTAACAAAGAACAACATAACACAAGCATAAATCATATTTTCTCGGGCCCAAATATAAATCTGTGGAGTGTCCATTCCTAATTTATCAAACGGATTAACACCAGTAAGAATACATCCAATCAAGATAAATTTAGCAATAGATAACAATGAGGCAATTGTTTGGTAGACCTTAGGGGGCGGGTAGTTCCCCCCGTCGATTCGCACCTCCGAATAACGCTGATTAATAATCTGAGCATATTCTTCGAAGGCGCGACGGTAACCTCAGGATTGGCAGATAAGAAACTTTATCACGGGTGCAGTAAATTGATTTTTCAGCTTTGGAATTGAAGCTTCTTCATTCGCCCCACCTGCATCAACTCCATTGTTCCGATTAAGATCTCGCCATGATAACACGACAGCAACAGCAATAAAAGTGCTCAAAAGAGCATAATTAGCCATATTTTTCTAAAAAAAACATAAATATTAAGAAAAGGCAGCCGGGTAAAGTAAAGAAGACGAGGACAATATTTAAGAACCAGTGAAGTCAAAAAAGAAAAAAAGGCACGAAGTTGTAATAAAATGTAGGCAAACGCCACAAAACCAACACCAAATCTAACAAATATAAACTAAATTTAGTTTGACATTGGTTTTCCCAAAAATAAAAGCATAAGTGTAACATATTTTAAACGACACAGAACACGTTTGTGTAGAAACCAAAAAATAGATAATTTTTTTTTATAAATGATATGCCTGGTAAAATTTTATTATTGCAGTTCTTAACTAGAGAGTGTCAACCACGTGTAAAACACCACTATTTTTAAAACCCCTGTTGGAGGTATTCTATATTTTTACGATCGGGTTTCTTGGTTATTTCATCACCCTTGGTATATCATATACAAAGGGTATTACTTGGGTTCACGAGTTACCAATCGAAGTGTAATATCTATATTTTCTTAATAAACATAACGAGTGGTCTAGTTACCTAACTACCCATGGTATATCATATACAAAGGGTACAACGTTTGTTTCAGCAAGTAGAAACTAATGGGTTCCCAAGTTACCAATTTAAACGTAATATCCAAGTTTTCTGAAAAAAGTATTCTAGTTATGAATTTAATATTTTAAAGGATTTGACGTGGTGCTGTTTTGTGGGTAGATTTTAATCAATAGGACTCTTTCTTTTGTATTATAGCAAGCGTAAATGTGACTGATCACTATTTTCCGTGGAATTTAATAAATGGCGATTCTTGTTTAAATATAGGTTCTAATTATGGAAATTTCCGGCGTACACAGAGACATTTAAATTAAGGTATAGGATAGGATTGGATATTCATGTTTATCCCAGTGAATGGGAAAACCAAGGGGGTTAACACACGGGAAATCGTCAGATTACCTCGCGCCCACAGTCGGGTTAACGGAGCTATTGCAGTGTGTTGTATATAATAGACACGTTCCTTTAATTTGGTAGAACCCATTAATCCGCTGGGTTCGGGCAATGTACTTAAAGTGCCTTGTCCAAGGACACAACCGACTAGCTAGCGACCAGTTTCGCACCTGCAACCTTTCGATTGAAAGGCGACGCACATAACCGTTAGACTAACCGGCCGTATGTTTTTTGACTTGTGTTGTACTTGTCCAAAATTAGTAGAAATTTTTATTTTGAATCCTGAGATTAATGCGGAAAACTGGACTTTTTTTTTACTTTTCCCCTGATAGCGGGAATTCCCCTCGTTTTTTTAAAGTCGAGGCAAAGAACAGGGAAGGTGTATTTCATGGTGTATATAAAAACATATATTTTACGTTTATCTTGGTATAAATAAAGTGAGCGACCTCCAGAAATATGTATTTACTAAAGTTGAAACTCACTTAACCAACCTGCTCGCCTTTTGAACTAAAACTTATATAGATCTAACCCGTTTACAGGAAAAGGTCAACGTTCACAAAAAAATATTTGTTTATTTGGTCAACAATTAAATGTGTCGCCAATCCTTTATCGCACGTCACATAGCGACTGCATTGAAGTTCTCGTTTAATATGTAGTGGTAAGTGGTAACTACCCAAATTTTGGACTATAATTGTGCCCTTTTAGGGATTACAGTATATAATAATGGCATTTTATCTTTTTAACATGCAAATATATAAGTAGAGCCGGTAAGAAAAATCACGATAGCACAAACTGGCATCGTAATATACAATTTTGTGGGGTAGTACATGGTGCCAAAAATATTTTATTACCAGAGCATTAGTATACCGTAGTTTATTAAAACAATCTATCGGCGACAGTTAATTTGAATGCCGAAGCTGATGACCACAAAGAAAACAATTGAATATTAAAGCACCACCACAACACCCCTGGATAATAGGCTACGTGGTTTAAGGACCAGAAACTCGTTTGTAGTTTCCTACGCAGGTATAATGCCCCCTATTTAAATAAAGTCGCGTTGTGGAAATGTGTAAAATGCATCATTCTAGTGTTTTTTTACATCTTTTATAATCATTGGTAACTAAACCCACCTTTTAACGCGCGAATTCTTTAAACAGTTAATCAATTTATTGTTTTTACACAATACTGTCGTTCGACATATACTGTATTACAACTAAGCAAAGTTAAACTTATCTTAGTTTATATTTCTTGGATTTTGCGTTGTTTATGTGGAATTTATTCTACATTTATTTTTTGACATCTTTGCTCTTTAAAATTGCCGCCGTTTTTACTTTTACGGATACATTTATCAATATGGTATAAAAATCGGATTTTTTACATAAAACTTTGAGTATGCATTGGTATAGAAATGCGGACATTTTAACTGATTGTTTAGTGGTAAATTAACTAATCTAACACTTTACTTTTGCCAGATCTTGTGTACATTGATTTTTTTCTATACAAATCAAGACAAAAATCGGTTAACCTACACAGCAAATAAGCTATTTTCCTGTCCGGTTAATTTCTATTCGATCGAACCTTAATATTTTTGGTATTTAAACCTAGAGCTCCATATTTAATGTTTTTCATTCAAGTTTTAATGTTTATATATGTTTGAGCGTTTTCATGTTGTCAATTAAAATGTTGGTCACGCGATTATTAATTATTTCCTATTCGTTCATTTTTTGTTTATCCGACAAAATGACACCTACCATTTTAATTTCCTACACGTAATCCTACATATTTTTCAAAACTTTAAACGAGGGACTTTACTCTTTGACACCAGAACACGCTTTTAGCCTGGAAGAAGTAGACAATCGGGTTTACACTGACAGAAATGTTAACTCAAATGATACAGGTCTGCACAAAACCGAACTCGGTGGATTAATGCATTCTTCAAAAAGAAACGTCTTAATTACAAAGAACACACCGCAATAGATCCGGCAAACCGTCGGTGGGCATAAGCAAATCTGAAGATTGCCTATTCACGAAGACAAACATGAAATATCCGATCCTATATTTTATATTCTTCAAAATTAGTTGGGTAAGCAGTTTTTGTAGATTTCGTGCACATCTGCACCATTTAATTTTGACAACTAATACATAAACAAGTCGTTTTATTGGCAGTTAAACTTCATTTCCACAACGTAATAAACTAACACGGGAGAAGTATTCTATAACGGTACATAATTGAGCGGATACAAAATGTCTTTTTATACAAGTGGGAGAAGATGCTTCCGTGGTATCTGGGGTTCAAATAAAAGTAATTCGGGTCTTGGCGGTATTGAGCAGCCAGACGTTGAGAGCCTCGTATTCTTCCACTGCCTCGTCGAACTGATCGGGGGTGAAGCCCTTTGCCACGCATCGTTGCCTCGCGTCAGCAACACGGATGCTGGAGACAGCATCTCCACCGTCCATCGGCGCCATGTCCCGCAATATCTGGAATATTGCGTCCGTGGGCCGCTGTTTCCTGAAAAAGGTTCGATGTTGGAAATTGTCTATTATCGCGTAACGAAGAATTAAAATAAATCAAACCACCATGGTACCGCCAATACGTTTAAGAGATGGGATAATATGACACACGATAAAACAGCCTCTCGTTTAACTGACACAGCATCAATTATAAAGAACCGTATACCTCTGCACATTCTCTGATCCAGGGTTGAGCGTGTCCTTCGACATTTCCATCATTCTCATAGCTTCGTTGACGTCAGCTTTCTCAACAACGTCGGCGAGACGCAAGCGGGCCTTCGATTGGAAGTTAAGTGTTACGTTATGAGCTTCTAGGCGGAAAAGGAATCAAGTTTTAAGAGACAATTTTTACAACGTTGGACCATTGGAAAACAGGACTAGATCAATAACAGTGCAATGCAACCTAAGAGTGAATTGCATCCGATATTGACCGATCTCGGTTACCACGTATTACACGGTTTGCCTATTTCAATCCTTGTTAAAAGTTTTCTACTTATAAAGAAGCCGATTTGCTGTGTTGATGATTGATTGTAGTTAGTGCGACAGACGAACCAGTCTAGGGAAGTGCAATAATAATAATTGTGCAATCAGTGCACAATCCAAGACCGATTCGCACCGTAACTTTTCGACACGATTCCGCTATCAAGTAAAATTAAAAACCCTATCAGACGTTGCGAGTTCTGCAGTAATCGAAGGCCGGGACAAGTGCAATAGAAATATTATAAAATCTAATGTACCGATCCAAACCTACAAGTAGACTGCGAAAATGACAGAAAAGTTTACTTAAGGTATCAAAAAGTCTTAAGGTTGATTAAGATCCAGCAACAAGTCACACTTACCAGGGCGGTGGCTATACGGAGAATGGACAGAAGAGTACGAGCCGATGTGAACGTAGAATCGTGGCTCGCCCGTGCCTCTTTTCGCAGTTCAACGTAAGCTGCGGTGATGTAGTCTCTCAGCTCCAATGGAACTACGGGATGTTTGCTCTTGCACAAAGCAATGTATTTCCTAAAACGTTTAAATCCTATTTTATATATAAGGCTAATTGTATTACGCTATATTTATATTTTCCATAGAGAAAAGTTTGTAGTGCAGAATATTTATGCCAACACAATAGACTTTGCAGTGTGAATTGTCCTTACTTGGCGAGTTTGAACCACTGCCGAGAAGACATTTTTTCCAGCTTTTTATATTCGTTTTATATTAATAATTTATTTGCCTGGCAAATAATTTGGTGGGTTAGTCCGTCAGCTTTTAGCCCACAGGTTGCAGTACCAAAACCAGTCATTAGATAGTTAGTTATCGGACATTCTCTGTATTCAGTGAATTAATGTGTTTACTAAAACTGAAGAAACGTTTTTACCATGTACAACACAATGCAACAGCTCCGATTACCCATCTAACAATTGCGCATTTTCCCATTTCCAAGGATAAAACATAAAGATCCTATCATAATAATAAAAACAAATAAAAGCATATTAGGAAGATAACAATTTTCACATCACCTCATCAGACGCATATCTATTGGTTGGAATTGTAGAGGGGGGTGAACTGAATTCATGTGCACGTACGTGATGTGTTGGGCAAGTCTGCGAAAAAGAGGTTATATTTATATTCTCGACGATTATGCATAACCTCCAACGCCTATCCCGCGTATGTGTTGACTGAACATAAAGATTTCTGTAATTAAGCAGAAAGTAATTATTTACCGCAAATCGTTATCACGGTCGGGTTTATCCTGGATCAGCCATAAAAGATCGAATCTTGAAAGTAGAGCAGCGGGAAGTTGGATGTTGTGCTCGATTGACTTTTTGGGATTGTACCTTCCATAAGCAGGGTTGGCAGCAGCAAGGATAGACACACGGGCATTCAACGAGGCCATAATGCCAGCCTGTACAACAGAGTTAATTTAGACAATATAAATTGTACTGTATAAAAACACACACATAAAAGTTACATGCGTAGTATTAAATACTGATATATAAATTAAATTACATTTATCTGGTAAACAAACCTTGGCAATTGAAATAGTCTGTTGTTCCATTACTTCATGAATAGCGGTTCGGTCGCTGTCCATCATCTTATCGAACTCGTCAATGCAGCAAACACCTTGATCAGCGAGCACTAGCGCTCCACCTTCTACAACTATTTCGTTGGTCACCGGATCCTGAGGATGCAAGTTGCGATTATACTTACTAACGTTAATTATTCTAGTAAGAAGACTTATTCTGTTATTCTATTATTTGTCAATGTAAAGTAGTCTCAAAAAAATATAAATTATTGTAAAACACTGAATCTTGTATTGTCCATTGATGACTAATTCAGAAGCAAATAAGGACAGCATGTTTTAAATGCATGTTACACATTGCAAGCCCTGCCAGCTGACAGTTTTTAGAGCTTCTATTATGCATACCTTCATGACAGCGGCAGTAAGACCAACACCTGAGGATCCCCGGCCAGTTGTGTACTGACTACGTGGGGCAATGCGATCGATGTAGGAGAGCAATTGAGATTTCGCAACACCAGGATCACCCATCAGACAGATGTTAATGTTGCCTCTAATCTTCATTCCTGGAGGTTTTATTGAATAAGTCAAAGAAAGCAGGTAAAAAAACAAACTAAAAAAATTCTGAAACAGTTGGAGCATTTAGAATAATATAAATTAAGCAATTTTGACAAAATATACAAAAATAATAAATGGAACAAAAAATAACACATTAGCAATACAAGTGCAAGAATGCTCACAATAAAAATCTTACCATTGGCATTACGATCCACACCACCTACTAACAGCAATAACAGAGCCTTCTTTATATCCTCATGTCCATAAATTTCTGGAGCAATTGAGTTTGCCAATTTGTCATAAAAATCATCCTCTGCGGGAACAGTGAGCAATCAATATCAGTGTAATAATTTAAAATAAACCTAAATGGCTGCCAAAATTAGGATGAAGAGTAGAGTGCAATAGAGAGTGCACTAATGCTCGATTTCAAATGCTTTTAAACTTCTATTATTTTATTGATATACATGGCGTGATAAAGAGAAAATAGTGAAATCAAAAACCAACACAATTTTACAAATTATTTGTTAATTAGTTTTTATCGGCAAACCAAAACACTTAAGTCGCTTGTTATTTTAAACTAAGAAAACAGTGTTCTGTGGTTAAATGCAACATACGAGTGATTTGCTCAATTTCTTCTTCAGACATCTCAGAATTATCTTGTTCCCCCTCCTCAATCTTGTTCATTCTTACTACTCTCTGCGGAATTACAAGATTTCATTATAATTCATATCGATGTCATAAGCTGTACATGGAGGTGTTCATTTAATATGGGAAAACTGAGTCAAAAATATAAAAAATATAAAATGTCATTGGTCTGATTTCATGAGTTTAGCAAATATTAACTATTACATAGAAAAAAAAGATTACCAACGTTAAGTGAAATGCTGGATGGTCCAGACAAAATAGTAACTCACATAAGCTTCCATGTAAGAGTCGGTGAGCAGGCCTTGCTGCATTTGGCGGAAGCCAATCTTTAGCATCGGGAGAAAAACTCCAGTGATGCTGATGTGATCACCAGCTGATGCCTGCCCGGTTGTTTCTCCTCGGCAGTAGATGGTCAAGCTGCGTGGAATGTTTCCAACCGGCACCATGTCGCTCTGGGAGCAGGGAGAATTATAAAAAACACAGTGCAAAATATACGAAATGTACAGCACATTATATACGTTTAGTTTGCATAATGATGTTCACGATCAAACACACAACTAATAACAAAGCAGGTAACTCGACATTATTCTAAACATAATTTGTTATTGTACAAAATAACCAACATTACTTTAGATAAAGTTGAATATTTAGCCAGAGACCACCAACTTACATGTTCTTGGATTTTAATCTCCTGGAATTTAATGAACTTCGATCCACGATTCTGTAAGCAGAGCCGACCCCCACTTCTATTTGTCTGACAGTCTTCGCTTGGGCATACAATCAGTGGCATAAAAGTTGGAGATGATATCTAAAAAAAGTTTTGATGAGTCCATAATTTTGTATGCATCGATAACAAATTTAACCCTCATTGAGTTTTTAAAACTATAACCTATGCAAAATGGATCCTTGACAACAAGAAACTGATGTAAAGAAGCCAAAGTGCCATTAAAAATTAACAGTAATTACCGGTTGGTATGTCTCCCCACCGCATCGGTCACAGGTATAAGTGGCAACGCACATCATCGGCTTGATATCTGTGGCGCGTATAACAATGCCACGAACGGTGGACAACTTGCCAATGTGGGCAGCTTTTAATTCACGGATGGGCAGTGCCTTTTCATCGGCCGTAGTCTTGAAGTACACCTTTAAATGACATAGAAAAAATGGAATTAAGCAGCTTATTACAAACTCTGGAAAAAATCAAAAAAAATATCTGTGTCCAAATCCACATTAGTTTACATATAGTTTTGCTTTAATAGCATTACTACCAACTACTTAATCAACAAACCAATCTAAGAGGAAAACAACTTCCTTTTTGGGTATGTGAAATATAATTTGTGAAACATTGGTCGACTTGACTTTAATTTGGTAATTTGTATCAACAAGTTACTTCATTCTCCATGTGGAGTATTGGGCGATTTGCAAACATCAACAACTATTTTGAAACTGTTTTACTTCAAGGAATTATAAGATTAGTGGTATAATAAGTTCCACGTACTCTGATTGTGGAATAACAATTGCTACCGATGTTTCTCTTCTCCTATTATTTCCTTCCTTAATTAAGTTTCAATTTCGTCTTAATACGTCAACATGTACAAAACCAAGCTGAGCAATTTTATTTTAAAATAAACACCTTATGAAACACTTTATCGTTATAATATTAGTTGTGTAATAATGGCTTTAAATCCTTTTTTACAGTCGAATAATAACATAAGGAGTGTTACCTCATATCTCCTCATCAATTCAGAGGGATATTTGTTCCTCCAATCACGGTGTTCGGCTGGATCCTGATGGTTCCTCTGCTCCATTTGCATCCGATGCTCGATGTAAACATCCAATGAATCTTTGTACGAAACCTGAAAGTGTCCTTGGGGTTAGTTGGTGCCACTGCTGTATAGTCGGCAGTTTCCCATTGCAGTTACATGCAGAGTCTAAATATACGGTCAAATAAAAAAAAATTATATAGATTTATGATAAAATCTTCAGTACCCTATCGATTACCAAATATATCTTCAGTTCCCCAATACACTTTTATTCTGTTTCCCATTTAATACCTCCAAGTTGGTTGGTCCAAATAGAAATTATATAACCTTTAAAAAATAGTATCACCCATTTAAAGACACACTTAAACACAGTTGGGGTGCAAATCATTTTCTATTGAAAATTTCAAAAAAAGTAGTCAGTCATTGAAGAAAAAACCTAACCTCTCTCTCTTTATAATCAGGAAGTAATTCCTCCACAACATCTGCAAAGATCTTTTGATACCGAAGTGTATTTTCCAGGACATTTTCCACCAGATCTGAGTCATATTCTTTCAAATCATCCAAATCTATGGTGAGCGCTACTTGCTCTCTGTGAGCCAACTTTGTCTGCAACACAAGTTACTTTTTATTTAAAAATAAACTTCTCCCAGACTTTGTTTTTAAGTTTTATTTAATTTACTGAAAGCTGTTCAACTATTTACTTAAAAAAATTGCAGATGAAAAAAGGTAGTTCATACTCTAATTTGAAGGGTTGAATTCACATGTAACGTTTTATAATCATTTCCTGTCTTTAACCTATAACACTCATGCGACCTATGTTTCTGTGCGTGGTAGTACTTGCGGGATCTGCTACAACGCGGCTATGCTCGCAGAGTTCAATTAATTATTTATTTACGTTACAGAATTATTTTCCGATACTTCCCCACCGCGTGAAACATTAAAGAAAGCTTTTGCGTTTCTCTATTAACTCGGTAATCGCCGGCGCGCGAGCGGCAAAATTCCAAGACATTTGAACAAGCGACAACCCAGCTGCTGGTTTATCTATTTATAAAGCAGTAGATAAATGACAGCGCATGGTATATGCCTCCGATGATAACAAGAAACTACTTGGCACTCGGTAGACGCGGAATACAATGCGAGTGGTGTCTAGGGACGTTTACACTAACGGTTGCTAAGTGATATCACTCATACGAATGGAATAAGACCTGGTTCCTTTTTGGCGATGACACTTCTCTTACTAAAATGGTGCTATTCCGCGCATGTTAAGATGTTATAAATTTCCTAACAGGCTTAAAAAACTTTCCCTAAAACTAGCTTTCGCCGAGTTTTATTTGCTGGTGCACGAAGCGCGAAATTTCCACTTCTCTATTCGAACTTAAACAGCGAACGGTTGGCCGAGAGAAAAAAGCTGCACGAACAAAGCGATTCCACTTTTCGCTTTTGAATAGCTTTTCAGTGAATAGAAACATCGCAGCGGAGTTTCTTTAGTCGAATTGAAACGTCTTCGGCACTAATGAATACGATGGTTGAATGAGCGAGGGCGGGCAGTAAAGGAAACACCACACACCAACTGTTAACGGACAACCGAACCTATTCTTGTCTACCGCACGAGAGGTACATTTCTTTCTGTTGTAGTTAAAGAATTAAAAATACTTCCTATACTAAGGTAATGAATTGTCACACTGGCAAGGGCATGCTCCCGACTGACTGACTTCGAGACAAACGCAAATTGGGCGGGCAAACACTGCTCAAGTAGCAGAAACTAGAGCAAGAAGTGAGACCACGTGTTGGATTTCATCAACTCAAATAAGGCGGTAAAATTCGCGTCTCTGAAACAACTGTTACCAAAAACTTGACTTGATTTTTCTAACCTCAAGAGTGTCGCCATGCCCAACTGTGCAGTGTGTGCACTCGACAAAGCTTTTATAGATAAAATAAGGATAAATGTTCAAAAACTAAATTTAATACCAAAGTAGGTTTAAAACCCTAAATATCCAGAGCGTACAAAAATCGTCAATCTAAAATGTGTATTGTGTAAAACCATATCCGAATCTACTCATGAGGAAATGGAAATTCGACCGTTGGTCACATTTTAAAACAGCACTAAAGTACGTAATTGTAAACTGCGCAGGTGTGGCAGACATTCCATTCAGTGTTTATTATTGGAGGAGGGGGCATATAGAAACGCGGAGTCGTACCTGGGAGAAATCATCTTAGATTTAAGTGGAAGTGAATTTCCTGCTATGTGCCATTTTCGGGCACTTTCAAGTTCGCTGCGTAGGTCAGAATTTCACAAACAATCTCTAGCTGGAAGGAATTATAACATCATAGACGTGGTGTGTGACTGATATCATCATTTCGCTGACAAGACGCCTGCAGGCTAAGACCAATGCGCAAGTTACTACAGAGCACTAAAATAAAAGGGAAGTTCGCTCCAACGCGGTGAATAGAAACGTAAAGTACTTCTCCGTGAATCCTACTTCCGATGTCGATTTATGCGAGGTTCATCACTAATTAAACATAACCACGTCTCTTATGTTTGCTTAGCAACCTAATCTCAAACTGCGCACAAGGCAAACGACGGTACACTCGATATTTATATATTATACCCACCAGCACTTGGCCGTATTTAAAACATTTCCCACTACCAGAATCGTCGTCTTGGCAGAATTCACTTAAAAACGATTTGCAGCGACCTGAAAATAAAAGTCACTGTTAAAAGACATACTTACAGTGCAGCAAACTTGCTAGTGCAACAAACTTGCTAAAATAAAATTGTGGTAAGCTAAACTGACACTGAGTCGTAGCTTTCTGGCGATTGTCACCTTACAATCGATCCTCGCATGCTAATTCCAATTGTAAAATACGATATATATATTTGCCATTAACTGATCATTAACTTACTGTTTTATAACCAAACATTGATAACCCTCGCATTTGTTTATGCTTCGAATATAAGTTGCCAGGAGTAACGATCTCGCAGCAATTGGTCATATCTAGTCTAGGTTTGCGGCGGCAAGACAGCTAGCTAGCTGACTTCCCTCGTTCATGCTTCGCTGCTCTAGAAAAGAGCGGTCGAGGAGTGGTGTTTGTAGACGGCTATCTCTACTGGCGGTGCGCACACACAAGTGCTTACGAAGTTATAAAGCATCTTAAGAACGTGCCTTAAACGGTGGTGGTCGGGCGGTATTTACGCAAACAGGAAGAGAGCGGCAAAAATCGAGGCGTACTCGAGCATGTCCACTACGATTGTTTAACCAGGAATGTTTAAGAGTAAGATGACTAACATCAAACTTATGGATGAAGAACAAGCGATATTGTACCGGCGTGGAGAAATGATGCAATAAAACCACTTTAACGTGGGTCTCCATACCGGAAACCAATAGAGATACAAAACCCAAGTTGGCATTTCACGGCAAGTCCAAACCGACGCAAAACCGTTCAACTACGTATATGGCCAAAGAATAGTATGAATACATGTAAGAAACACATGTTTCTTTGCTATAATATTATTCCGACTAAAACGAGGTTTCCATTACATAAACTCGTATAAGCACAGCGCATTATAAAACAAAGAATTGGCGCTTTTGGTAAAGTGCAGTGCAGCCCTTAATCCAAATTAGCTCGCGCTTCGTGTGTTCGACAACAAAAAGGCGTTACGTCACACCAGACTAACGCCGCTAGACGGCGCCAAAGAGCACATTTATTCGGAAAAAATCAATTCAAAGAAAAATGCCACGACGGTTGGTTGAAAGAATTAAAGGTTTAAAGAATGGACGACGTCTCATTCGCTGGTAACAAGTAGAACGTTCTTTTGTTGAAAAATATATTACATTTACATCACCATTATTTTTTATTGAAAATAAAACATAAATAGCTATTAAATAGTTGCAAAAGGGTATTGAAATCAAGGAGAAGTTACTCTTGGACTAGAACGTATTTTTATCCTTTGGGATTCAAGAGTGAAACCTAATACTGGCTTATCATTATTAGTAATCAATTGCCTGAGAACAGACAAGATTTCAGAGATGATGTTGTTTCTTCTTAAGTAGAATCTGTATTGTTAGATTTTATGGTGTTGGGAAATTTCCTTAATTTTGGCCAGATTACATCTTTCCCTGGTATCATGTACCTCGCATACAAGTCGTTATCTACTGGCAAAATCATGCCTGTCATAAACAGCGAGTAAAAAACATATTGGCTCTTTTTCCTTGCAACAAAAAGTATCAACAAAAAAGATTGCAGTGTGCGCAGCTTCTTTTCAACAAGACAAAAAAATGGTTTTAATTGAATATTGTTTGACAATATACAGACTACTAGAAGTAACTGAATAAATAATGTATTTCCTGTTGAGTTTAAAAAATTCAAACTTTCAGATTCAGTTGTGAATTAATGATGAAGAAGACACGAAGGCACCATTTTTTGCTTGGTTTTCTTTAAAAAGTTTTGGTCTTACTGTCTAGAACAGGGTGGGCACAAGTAATTGACCCGTCAGTCACATACAGTTTGTCACTATTGATAAAAAACATTAAACTAAGAAATACAGAACTTTACTGGTTAAAACCAGAAAGCACTTTGTGAAGGTTAATATAAATGAAGCTGTGACATTGCTATTTAGTCTTGCGAGACCCAACGAGACAGATTTTGCCCGTGGACAGTAGTTTGCCCATGTCTGGTGTAGAAGTATCAGTTATCTGATCAATTCTTAAAAACCAGGATCAACAAAGTTTAAAAAAACTCTTAAGACAAATTTGTAAATAATTTGTTGTTTTTTCCCTTTGTTGTACACACGTGAATATGCGACTTTAGTTTCCACAAGCTTGTTACCAACTTTGTTACATATCGCACTTTTAACATCAGCATATTTCTATAATTCCATTAAAACAGTTTATGGACGATTTAAACTCTAACTGGTTATTTGTGTATACAGTGGAACCCCGCTTAGCTGACCACCTATGGGACTGTCATCAAGCGGTCACGTTAGCGGGGTGGTCGTGTTAGTGAATTTTGCTTTGAAGCATGTTGTTCTCATATGCAGCCAAAACGCCTGCCTTTTTACTAAATGCCATTATTTTTTGCAAAATGATTTTAAACAACTGTTAGTTCTGAAATTTATCTTATAAGATTCAGTTCTGTTTGCCACAATTTTTTTGTGTGTACGCGCTCATGTAATCTTATTGTTTGATCACAAAAAAAATTTTAACTTATTATTTTGGTAACAAAGGCACATTATTGGGCACGTGTAGTCGCTTTAGCGGAGTTAAATTTGAAGTTTTGGACCAAAATATGGCGGTCCTGGTCTTGAAACCGGGGTGGTCGTTATTGAAACAGAATGCAATGCATTACCATAGTAAATTGTTCGGACCACACTATAGTGGTCCTGGTAATGAGGTGGTCGTGTTATCGAGGTGGTCTCCAAGCGGGGTTCCACTGTATCTCTAAAACTTCCACATGTTAATTAATGCTTCCTGCATTATAATAATCAAATATTATTGTCAACAGCTTCGCAAAATTAAATTGAAAATTGAAAAATTAATGCCGTTTTAGTGCCAACTTTTCTAACTTTCCATGTGCTTAGGAATTTGGATATTAGTGCAGGCTCATGTTCATCGCTGCAACATGGCAGTACACAGTCTAACCCAGCTTATAGGTATTTAAATCTATTGCTGTTAGCACATTTTATGATTACCATTCCATTTATACAGTTTTTTGTTTTACTGGTTCCAAGAGCTAAACCAAACGTTGGAATTTTAGGATAAATTTTAGTGAGTAACAGTCTGACAGATAATACTTCAAACATGACTCTAGCATTTCAGAAATTATCTAAAGACTTCATTACAGTTGTACCTGAAAATGAAGATGAAGAAGGCCGTTTAACATTAGATGAAGAAACTAGCTTGGCTTTTAGATATGATTCTGAGTGTAAAATGACACATGCGATGTGCTGCGCTGCCCATACATTGTAGCTGACAATATGTGATGGGTTGAAAGAGGGCCTTTGGAGCCGGAGCTTGGAGTTTGAGCCAGGATTTTTCAGAGAAGCTGGAGCTATTGTGCGATAGAATAGAGCTGCAAAGCTGAAGCCACAGCAGTTGCATATTTGTGCCTGCCCCAAAGCCCTGGTTTTATCACAGCAGCTGTGTTATGTTAAATAACCCAAACTGCAAAAACATAATAAAGAATGTCCGTAATAGTTCTTTTAAATGCATACAGTTAATCTCTGCCGTTCATATGTGACAGGAGCTTGGTGTAGTTTCTGCACTGTAAAATGGTTGAAGGGCTATATAACTAAACATTGGAAACACAACGAAATCTACCAGTGCATGAATGCGACATATTGACCGCATATATGCCTGTGTCTGTAAGAATTAAATTTACCATGCAAACTATCCAGTAGTAAGGATATCTCATGTTATAAACATATACCACGCAAGCGTATTTGGTAAATGTTAACCAACTTTTACAGCTGGTTTTAGCTCATAGTGCTAAATAAACACCCAAATTTGGTCAGCTCATCACAGAACAGTCCTGATTTTATTAATAGACTATGGGAATCGTATGGATTCTAGGGACATATTTTTATGCTATAAATTAATAATATATTTAAAATCAACCTAATCAGATTCTGCTACTTTGCAGTACTAATAATTTTATCATTTAGGCTATGTAAACCACTTACTATAAATTATTTTGTCTTTACTGTAATTTTTATATAGTGAAAAATCGACTCTAAGCATATACGCTCTGTTTCCATATTTTTATTGGCCTACTAGCTTTCCTCCTTTAATGTTACTTAAAGAAAAGTCTTCCCCAATCGGTACCTCTAAATACTACAGGACCGCTTGGATTGCATGTAGCGCTTAAATCGCTTGGATCGCTTATTACACTTCGTAATTACAAAAGCCATGATATTAATGTTAGGGTTGGGGTTAGAGTTCGTTCTGGGGTTAAGATTAGTGTTTGGGGCAGGGTTAGAATTACTTTTCAAAGCAATCTAAGTGATCCAAGCGCTCCAAGCGGTCCTGTAGTATTTAGAGGCACCATTCCCCAATAACATCAAGACATGCAGACTTTGTTTCACTTTCACAAGTTCCCGACCATATTGACTGTTTTCGTTAAATACACATGCTCAATCATCACACACTTTTCTACATACCATATTTTTTTAAACATATTATTTATTAAAACAATTAAACATATATATAATTGAAATTATACCTCTATCAGCGATGTAATCTCTTCTGGTTTTTCCAGTGGCCATCATTCAATAAAACTGAGAAATACACACTTTAAACTTATAGGGCCCTATTTGAAACTTGGTCTGTAAAAGGAAGATGGAATTATTAGTCTACCATTTCGTTTAATGGAATAACTTAATTAAGTAGAGAATAAACGCGGAAAACTACAACTTAAATAAAGATTAGGACGTTACAATTAGTGTTACAGCTGCAGTTTAAGTTAATGGTGGTTTATTGGTTAAGATTACTGTTGGGAAAGAAGTTCGAACAAAAAGAAGTAAAATTCTAAACTAACAGAATTTTTAGATGTTAAAGTTCATTGTTTATTAAAAAAAATTAAGATTAATTTACTTAAATAAATTACCCTTTAAAGGGTGAGCTTTAGGGAATGCGAAAATTTAGACCCTGGCAACACTAAAAGCAGGGAAAAAGGGGAAACTGGTCACTAAAATTACAGAAACTAATTTAAACCCTGCCCTTATCCACAGAACTAAACCTAACTCCAACCATATGTTTAAAACTAACTCTGATGTCATAATCTTCATTTTATTGTGCGCTTTTCCCTCCTTCCCGCTCTCCCTGTTTTTAAGCAAAAATAAGCAGAATCCTCTTACATGTATTTTATATTCCTGTGGGTTCTGAAATAATTAGGATGATCTGGGCTAGGCTACAACTTTCCTTTGGTCAATCAAACCGACGCGGGGAAAATATTCTTGGCGGGAAAACCGGCTGAATCTATAGAAATAATATATTGTAGTCGAATCGGTTACCACTTCTTTCCCGAAGTAATATTTTACTACAAGGGTTTATCAGAAGTTTTTGTATTTAACGAATGATCAAGAAAGTAAATACAGCATACGCTAAAAAAGCAAAGGAAATGGTTACAAACATTTAACATTACGGTATTGTTTATACAATCGTGGAATCTCAAAAAGTCACTTTGCGCTGAGTTTATTTAACAAAAGTTGCGGCCATTAAATTAACGAATATATAAGATAAAAGGAAGATCGAAATGCCACTGATTGGCGACAAAAACGTTGGCCTGTGCCCCTGTTTTCAAACCCTCCACGCGGAGCGTAAAAATTAGTTCGGAAACGAAACGACGCTTAGGTCTGATAGACCTTTCGTGAGTTCGATCCGTTGACAGGGACTCGTCAAGTTTGCTCGGCAGCCGAAAAGAAATATACGGTAAAAAACGAAAGGGGAACACTCTAATGTCAGTAAAAATGGACGGAGTGGATAATTCGACGTTTTGATTTTTCTTCAAACTCTTGCAATAATTCATCAATATCATTATCAAGGTCTTCCGTATCTTCGAGCTGAAAATAATATTAGGAATTTACAAACTATTTTAGTACAAAATAACTTGTGTGGAAGTGTGGAATCTAACCCTTTTAGAAAGTTCACAGACTACAAATGCTCCAATGGTGGCCTCTTCGTGGTTATCTTGAATATCAAGGTTGATCACATGAACCGATTCCATCGTCTCCGACTCGCGTGTATTAAAATCTGAAATCCAATTTTTAATTACACCACAGTTTATCCTAATAGTCGACACCCCCATGATTGTGTTAAAATTGGTAAATACCTTCCATTATTTGATCATAAACACGTTCTTCCAAAGTAATTATGACATCAAATTTTCCCTTGAAATCCTGGAAACGTTGAGGGCGCTCCTTGATTCGTCGGTTTCGATCGAGCATGTTCAACACGCCATTTTGTGTGTAACTACAGTGTGCTAAGTTAAGAAAACCTTTTGCTTTGTTGATTTATATTTTGTGGACCCATTGCACAGTTTATAAATAAGGGACAAGTTATTATGAACTGAAAAAATATAAAACCGACTTTCCCCGAAGTTATTGTGACGAAAGGTGCAGATAGTGAAGCGTTGAGATTTTAATCAGCATGAACTTCATATTATTTCACCCACTGTTTCGTGTCTGAAAATGTAAATACGAAATTAAATACAAAACCAATTAGGCATGAAAACCCGCGCTTAAGGTATAAAAACATCATTTTGCTGTAGAATGATCGCCAATTACATTTGTTTTGTATTCAGCAAAACCGTACGGAGGCCTATAACGATTTTTGTAAACCAAGCCTACTTAAATTGGTAACACTTCGCTTTAATCGTTTTCGTTTGTTTTCTTTGCAACCCAATACTGCCGTCTAGCGGAGAATAAAAGGAGTCGTAATACAGACTACTTCAAACTATTTTTTTTATTATCTTTACAATCAAACCAGACGAGTACTTCTCCCACGATTTTTATTAATCAACTTGACAGAAACAAGTTTCTAAAATACACTATAATAAACCTGCTCTTACCAGGTCCGTCTCCTAGAATTCAAAGGAAGAATCTACAGCCGATTATCCGCCGAAAGCTCTGAAAAGGAGGCGTTAATAGACTAGACGAAAACCTTGTTCATCCCGCGCCGAAACGACCCAACAAGAGTTGACGAATGCAGTACTTTCACTGAAACCGGTTAGTTTCGCTGGACTACACCTATATCTTTTACAAACTGCTTAAACAAAATATATGGATCAACTCGAAAAAAGAAAATGTGTCAAAAACCTTGATACTGATTTGCTAACCGCTTTCAAGATGAAGATCAGTTGAAAACAACTATTGGACGGTGGCCGGTATTTTAGGATTGTTTAGCTTGCCACGGCTTAAACAACTGATTAAATGAACTGCAGCCTATTTTAGTATTCATTTTATTCCAACCAGAAGAGCATAAAATGTCACTTACTTGCATTCAAGCTTTCGTAGCCACTACTAGTTGTTTAATGAAACTATTGTAGTAACCACAAATACAGCGCAAACTTTGACCGAGAACCACGGCAGTAGTATGTTTTCGCATGCAGTTCTCCTTTTAAACAAAAACCCCCTAATACTTATTATTTATCTGTTTTGAACTAAATGCAAAGAATAAAAAAAATATTGGATCTTCATTTCCTAAACATATCGACTGTAGAGTGTTATGATGATGTCTTCTCAAATCGGCGTAGCTTAAAATTTGAGAAAGCGCGTCGTATTATTAAGTCTGCTGATGTTTCCTTTTCCCAACCATGCAAATAAAATTCGCTCAAGAAGTTTCCTGTGAAATAAAAACTTGGGTTTAATTGTTACAATTAAAAAAATCAACATTAAATATGATTTCCCCCTAGTATTTATTCGGAAAGGATATATCCACAGACTGCTTTTGTTGTGGAACGTGTTAAAGCCACGGACAGTTGCAAACAGCCATTACGACTTTTAAGGAGACCTATCATATTGCATTCGGTTGATAAAATTAATTCTAGGATAGCATTGTCAACTTCTCTTAATGGTGTTTGATATGACTATTTGTCAGATTGGTCTACTGAAAGAAAGTTTAATATTAGTCTAGATTTAAACAAACTTTGTGGCCAGGATGGAGATCGAAACCAAAATATGTTTGGTGAGGTCAGCGGCCTCGCCCCTCGACACTGACACACACACGAAATTATATTATAGGATGACGGCGTGCACATACAATTGACACTGAAGACTCCGGATTTAATTATCGCAGTACGCAAATATTTTAATAGGTAAATTTGGATTTTAGCAAAATGGCTAGAAAAGGTATGAATATTGACTGTTATTAAAAATGCGACTACATTGCGAAGGTTAATTTGTGTGCGTTCAAGTTAACTGGCAAAAAGGGGTTACTTTAAGTGAGAACAATGCAGTAAAATATGAAGAACATGGCAACAGTTGTTGCTCAATCCATTATTGCACCGGATATAGACAACGCGCAGCAAGTGCCTTATTCTAAGGTAGCGTCGTTAAATTACGTCAAAAACTGCAGCAAGTAGTAACGTTGAGTGTTGTAGAATTGTAAAATAGGACAACCAGCGAGAATAATAATACTAGTATTTAATTAAGTTTCCACCCAAATTTTGTTGTTGCGTGTTTTCAACAAGGTACCCATAAATAGCCGGTCAAGAGAATATACATTTATTATAGATTCCTATTATATTCGACGGGACACAAATTACTCTTGTTTTTTTCTTCTTAACGTTGTTTTTATGTTACACTCGTGGCAGTCATAACGTGCCTTTCTACAAGGGGTTGGGATAAAACTGTTGACATTTTCGGGATTGATATTTTGGATAAAAGGCATGTGGGGACTTAAAAACGAACTAATCAATACCATAAATATGATACATTATTGCCGCCTCTATAAAACAGCTGGGCGCTGTTCAAATCATTAACGCAACACCAGCTTAGGAAATTTGAGCTTAAAAAATAAAGAAACGATAATTATTATAGGCATTGGCTCATGTAATCTTCCATATCTGATGTGTAATGGTAACTTTGGGATAAATCAACATATGGGAATTATCAAGAATATAAAAAACGACCCCAGTTTTTTAGCATTTTCATTGTCGATACACTTTCTTCACATAATATGGATATCAATTTTGGATTGGTACCTTGGATACCCATCAGTTTCTGCGAAACGTACAGTGCATACCATGTATTTAATAGTCACCACAATATAATCAATGTGTTTGACAGTTTACCATCCCCAGGTGGTAAAAAGATGGATTATCAAAGTAAGATTTAGTCATACCCGTTAGCCATACTTTGCCTTGTCCATCTCTTTTAAACACCACGTCATCTAAATAAGAAAACCGCAGCAACTTACAACACAATCCCCTGGAAAGCGGGTTACGAATGTTGAGACGCTTCGTACATGTAGCAACCCGCGGTTATTATATATTGCCTATACATCAAATTAAAGGTATTTATAAGGACTACAGCACATCCAAAAAGATAATCTGCGAAAAGTCTATAGACGTTCATCCAGATAAAAAAAACCGCAGCATCTTTTATTGCATCCCTTATTGACGTGTTATTTATCTTTAGACGTTTAGTGCATAATGTATATAGCCGTCCATGGTTATTGATGTATACAAACCATAAATCAAATTAAGGTATTATTGTGAGCTACAACATATCTAAAGAAATAATGTGCGAAAACTTTTTAAATGTTAATTAGGTTAAGAAGACCGCAGCACCCTCCAATGCAAGCCCCTGAAAAGCTAGTTATGAATACAGTAGAACCCCGCTTACCTGACCACCTATGGGACCGTGATCAAGCGGTCGCGTTAGCGGGGTGGTCGTGTTAGTGAATTTTGATTTGCAGCAAGTTGTCGTCGTATGCAACTTAAACGTCTGCATTTTTTACTAAATTTTCACCAAATGCCATTATTTTTATCAGATACTGCAGAATGAATTTAATACTGAAGTTTATCTTGTAGGATTCAGTGCTCTCTGCCACATTTTTTTGTGTGCGCTCATTTATTCCTATTGTTTTGATCATAAAAGAAATTTTGGTGTCATTTTTTGGTGACAAAGGCAAATTATTTAGCACATGTGGTCACTTAAGCGGAGTCAAATTTGAAGTTTTGGACTAAAATATGGCGGTCCTGGTCTGGAAACCGGGGTGGTCGCGTTATTGAAACAGAATGAAATGCATTACCATAGTAAATTATTTGGGACCGCACTAAAGTGGTCTTGATAATGAGGTGGTCGTGTTATCGAGGTGGTCTTCAAGCGGGGTTCCACTGTATTTAGGCACTTCGTGCATATAGCCCATATAGTTTTATATTTCTAGGTAAAAGAACTTTGTCCAGAGCAAACTATGGTAAAAAGAATGAAGAACAACATTTACAGCAAGCATCGGCAACCTTTTGAATGCAGTGTGCAAGTTTATAAATAATATCACAATGAAAGCATCTTCAAGTGCCAACAATTGTTATTAAAGATTTTAGTTATTTTATAAGGGAAAATGATATTTACTTTATTTTATAAGGGAAAATGATATTTAGTTATTTTATAAGGGAAAATGATATTACGCAGAGTCCCATGAAAAAATGTGCCAAGGGGTTGCCGACCCCTAATCTACAACATGGCTATTTTCTGTGTGATGGTTGTTACATGTGAAGGACACACACTTTAAATTGGAGTTCAATTGTTGAAAGGGATATAACTATTAAACACATAGCAACAGCTACGGCAACTGGAATAAAAATGACTACTGTACCTGTCCAACTTTAATCTTATGTATTTTAAGTTATGGAAGATGCTACTATGCACTTATCGGCAAGTAAGTGGGTAGATAGTGGCAATAGTATTTAGTAATAGGATTAACTGTAGTTTGTAAAATGACATGGCAAACACTAACACAACCATAAAACTGGATTAACTTTACTGGATCAATTCAACGTCTTCAACTGTGTTTTGCAAGTGAAATAACTTGCAAAAAGCAGCTATTGCAAAGTGTTATATTTTTGATACCATTATTGCATTTGTCGAATTAATGCCAATACACTTTTAAAACTAAGTTTTGACTATGTAGAAGCACGAAGAATTGAGTGGTTATGTCTACCACTGAGACATATGAAAGGTCCCTTCAATTTTCATAACTCCATTCACATATCCAGTGGAGTGAATAATAGCAAATACCATTTAAAGTCATTCCCAACCACGAAATCCAATATTTATTTAACAATAGGTCAACAACTTTAAAGAAGAAATATTTTTAGTGTTAACTTGAAGTCCAGGCAGAAGCAGAAACAACTTACTTATTTTAAAACAGGATCTCTGCAAAACTAGAACGCAGTGGTCAAATCACGAATTTCAGTCTTCTATCTTTTGCGTCGATAATGATAATAAAGCTGTTTAATAAAATTAAAATTGTTTAAATATTTACACTGGGATAAGAATGATCTAAGAAATACAGTTGATTTCAATGAACTAATTCACATGCATTACAACCCAGATGCAAATGTTAATTAAGCATATTATTCTAATATATTTGGGTCAATAAAAACAGACAAAAACAATATGTGTACCATTTTTACAAATGTTACCCTTAATTAGTTTCAACACTTAGAGCATATTGATGGTGATTTAACTAAGATTTTTATATGGACGAACATGATTAAATGTACTGGATTTAAACATATTCAGGTTTGTCTTCATTGGTGAGAGAAAAGCATTATACTACATTACATTGTGCCCAGTCCAGTTTACCACAGATATTGATTGCAGAGTAATGAATAGAACAACAATCATGTTTTATACTTACATTTCACATTGCGTTCAAAATACCAGTGAGAAGAGAAAAAGGTTATTCAAATTAAGCTTGTGGTGTCGAATGTAGGTACTTGCATCTGTCGACAGTTAGGCTTAAAAATATTTTATTATATTAGTAACACCATAATTAACATTTGTAAAATTCTAAAAGGTTTTATGTCAATTTAATATATCTTTGATAAGGATACAGATGACGATCTTTTCGTTTCAATTGTTCCAATATGTCCTCATATCTCCACTCAAAACTGAACACATTTGGTTTATCAGCAGATGAACCGGGAAGCTTTACTTGACCACCAGAGCCAAACGATTGCACACAATATCCTTTTTTACTGAAAATAAATTATACAAGTATTACACCGACATAAATTTTTTTTTCAATTTAATTTTTTGTTGTTGTAGAGGTGTAGGATGCAATCTCTACATTACCCGGGGTGTAACGACATTGGGTATTTAATCTTTGGGATAGACAAAATATCTTTTTCCACACCAGATTTACTAATTATCACTGCACTTAGCTTTTAAACCAATTTGGATTTAAACATAATTCACCTATAAAATTGTAAAAAAATGACAAAATTATTAAAAAGAAAATACTTTAGCAACTACACTTTGAGAATTAGGTTAACCTAATGCATAGATTCTTCAATACAGATTAGACAAACCGCCAGGGAAAAATATTAAAAACAAAAGATATTTAATTCATCCATACCTCATAAATCGATGTGCCTCCATGCTTCTGTTCATATTACTAGAGCAGACAACTGCAAACTGTAACTTGGGCATCTTTGAACAGTACTTATTTTTCTCTTGGACAGTACTCAGTTTTCCTTAATAATTACACTGTAATATGTCCTTTAATGGTTAAAGTTCAGGACGACTCTGGTAGGTCATGGAAACTAATCTGTGATCTTATTTAAATAAAATCTCCTAAGATGAGTAGGATAAGTGTAGAAATGACTAAATCTGATCCAATAAATGTTGTTAATAGATTTGGTATTTTTTCTAAACATTGAGAAAAACCTAGAATATTACATTTCATTGGGAAAAATCTAAAATACAACATTTGAAAAACCTAGAATACAACGTTTCCAACTAATCCTGTGTATTTAAAACAATTTCAGAAAATGTTGTCCTATTTTATATCTCCCACAACACAAGATAAGGTGTCTTCCTTATAAACCTATTGGATGTAAAAAAGGGAACTCATCAGGATGACATTTCTTTATAATTTCACCCATCTTAAGTGAACTGAAATGTTTAATATTTGTGTACAGCAGGGATTTGTTGAAAACTGCTAATGATATTTTTCCCATATTTAAAAACGGCCAAGAAAGCATATGAGCGAACTATCACTATTGTCACAGTTCGGTAAAATTTTTAAAAGATTATATAATTATTTATATAAATCATATATATCTTAAATTATTATCAAATCATCAATATGGTTTTTCAAAAAAATGCTTAACCACTCTTGTAAAAAATTTGTCACAAAGCTGAATTTACTTAAAACAATTTTTTGTGTATGTTAAGTAAATGTCTTTACAAACTTTAAGTTTTCAGTTTATTTTAAAATTTATGCTGACATTAGAATTTAACAAAAACACAATATTTACGGTAATGCACAGTAATAGACACCGAAGGAACCAACCATAAGAGAAAAGAGTCACCAAGTCAGCTGCACCCTTTGTGTTGAGTTAACTAAATAAATAATAAAGAAATAATAAAAAATGAAGATTGCTGCCTAGGCTAATAATTTTATTATATGTTAATTTAACATGAAACTAACTATTAAATTATAAACAGGTATTAATACAAGATTGACAGTAAGTGTGACAATTAAGACTGTTACATAGCCCATAATTTATACATTTTAATTAGATATTGTTCATAACTAAGTTTAAACAAGTTTATTGACATGCACTTAGTCATTTCGCATTTACCCCACACACATTGTTCAAGATATCGTAGTATACTTTTCCCATAATTAGTACAAACTGGCGGGTGGTAAAATTTATTAATAACCTTTTATCTAGTGGCCTATTAATGTATGGCCTCAAGTAATATGAAAAATTATTAAGATAACTTAAAGTTTCTATTACTAAATTTGTATACAGATTTTTTAATTTCATTAATAAAGATAACATGAATTTTTATAATTTTTAATTCATTTTTAGGGGTGAAGGAGGATCCCTTTGAATCAAGCCCTTTAGGCTTATATTTGTTAAAAGTGTTCAGGTTACTGTTAAGAATGCCCTTGTTATTTTGTAATTTTGTTTTTTATTTGTGTAAAAATTTACTTTAATTTATTTTTGTACGGTATATTCTTTTATGCCTTTACCAAGGATAGGATAGAATATTCAGGTTTATCCTCTTGAATGGGAAAACCAAGGGGGTTAACACACGGGCAATCGTCAGATCACATGGCACCCACTGTCGGGTTACCGGAGATATTTCAGTGTGTTGTGTATGATAGACACATTCTTTTAATTTAGTAGATCCTTTTAATACGCTGTGTTCAGGCAATGTCTGCTAAGTGCCTTGCCCAAGGACACAACCAACTAGTTAGGTACCAGTTTCAAACCTGCAACCTTTCAGTGGAAAGGTGTCACACTGGTCGGACAAAATAAATATTTGATTGATTATTTAGTTAAGGTGGGTGAAAACTAAAAGAAGGGAAAGCGGGAAGAAGGGAAAGAGGCAAACTGCACACTAAAGTAAAGTTTGGCGTATTAGAGTTAGTTTTAAACATGGGGTTAGAGTTAGGGTTAGTTCTGAAATTGAGATTAGTGTTTAGGGAAGGGTTAAAATTAATTTCCATAGTTTTGGTTAGCAGGTTCCCTCCCTCCCTCCTTTTAGTGTTGCTCGTTAAGGTGTACCAGGATGTAAGCGTTTAGGCAAGGTACATAGCCTAGTCAATATAACTGGAACCCAGTTAATAAACTAAAATACTACCTGTACCAGTAGCAATGTTGCAATCATTTACACGATTACAAGATGATTTAATAAATAACCCGACCATTGCTGGTGGTGTTTTGTCATTCACAAGTATTGATTAAATGTGAATAACCTATTCCAAAATACAAATTAGGGTCGATAAAAGCACCCCTAAAATAAAAAGGCCCATTATGTTATACCCCATGAATGGAAACAAGAAAAGGTTGCATCCTGTCGGAAATCGTTCAACTTCCTCTTACCTACCTACCGGTGATAACCTAAGCTATTGCAGTGTGCATAGGCTGTATAGTGTATATGAATAAATTTATTGACCAAAACGCTCACCTAACATCCACCAAACAACTTACAAAAAAACGATTTTTTACGGAATTTTAAACTTTAATCTTAGCACCCATAGAGTACTAATATAAATAGAGCACTTGCGCAATTGGTTCAGGCGCGTCACGCTTGATGTACCTTTGATCACGTGGTCATATTCGCTCATGCCTACAATGCAAATTATAGCAATTGCAGGACAGAATGCTAGTAAACGGCAGGATATTAAGGCTTTGACCGTTATTCCAAGTAATTAATTAATCAACGGACATAGGTAAGTTAACCTAA
Source organism: Ciona savignyi (assembly GCA_000149265.1). Taxonomy (NCBI): domain Eukaryota; kingdom Metazoa; phylum Chordata; class Ascidiacea; order Phlebobranchia; family Cionidae; genus Ciona; species Ciona savignyi. The sequence goes on from CH003018.1 coordinate 634,677, forward strand.
TTATAATGTAATTTTCAGATGAGGCACTGTTGCGTTCTAATTTAACATATTCATTAGCAAACTGTTCGTTTTTCATAATTCCGCCACAGGAATTCCGAAAGATTTCGTTTAAAACGCAACATCGATATGATTTAACCAAAATAAGTCTTTCTCATTAGGAGATTCATCCAAATGTGACAACATTTAAGTGGGGCGTACAATTGATGAATAAAGGGTCGATCTGGTTCTTACAAGATTGTGTAGACAGCTGAAATCGCTAGGATTGATTTGCCACGGATCACAGAGGTCCAGAGTTTACTGTAAACTAGACTCTACTTGGTAAAATTATTTATTTATTGTGACATTACATTTTTATTTGACACCTCAACATTTAAACTTTTTGTTTGGTTGATTTTTAAAGATTGAAGCGAACACCGCCACCCAGGAGAAGAAAAATGAATTATCTGACCAAATGTTGTTTGGACCATAGAGATACTAATATACACATAGTATCTCTATGGTATTGACAAAACTAATATTAAATAAAAATGTGTATATTAGTATCTCTATGGTTTGGACCGTGGTCTTTATTACGTTTTTGGGTGCACTCAAACTCAAGACTGATATTTCTATTATTTCATTGTAAACATGAGCGAATATGACCACGTTGTTATATACATAGTTTATTCATTTTTATTTAATATTAGTTTTGTCAGTTAGGCAGTCTTTGCCTACTTATTGTTTTTTTCTATGCATAATTGTTATGCATGCTTAAAGTGCAATATTGTTGTGCACAAAAATATATTTTTCTACCTAATTTTAATTATTTATAAAGTGCAATATCGATTTGTACACTAATGTTTTTTCTAATTAAATTTAATTATTTATTTATCTATTTTATTTTTTAATTAGTATACTTTTAACTGCCTTGGTAAGTGTTGCAGTTGAATCTTTTTAGTGGAATTTCATTTTGGGGGTTTTTCTTTTTCCACTGTGGCCCACACTTTCCGGGCCACCCCTTCTCCTAAAGCCGACACCCCGATTGCACGGGTCGCTTTACCGCACACTTTTTTCGAGGCTTAGTGCAATTTTTATTTTATAAACAATTAATTAATTATTTTTTTTAATTTAAATTTTTTGTTGGGGGGGGTTTAGCGGCCACGTCAAATTATACAGAATTTTAATAGTGTATTCCTTTTTTAGACGTGTTCTAACGACTGTCGTTTTGCCATTTTTTTCCCGTTTTCCAAATTTTTACCGATAGTCCCGCTTCGTGTTTTCATTGTTGAAACAAAAAATAAACTAAACTAAACTATTATATGTACATCAAGCGTGACGCGTCTAAAATAGTTGCGCGAGTGTCCATTCTATAGTTTAGTACCCTATGCTGTAACCTTACTCCGATTGCACCAAAAAACTTCACCCCATTTTTCTGTGTATCTTTAGAAACAAAATTATTAAATTTTATTTATTGTATTTATTCCTTTGTTTAGAACAAATACATAGCGTGGATAGGTCGTCGCTTTTTAAGCAAATGGTTGCATTTTCGAAATTGGTCGCAAGCTAGTCGTTTATGTCCTTGAGTTGGGAATGTCGCGGACATCGGCTGAACCCAGTGGATAAATAGGTTTACTAAAACTCTCAATTATATAAGTCTTATACTTTACACATACGCAAAACACTGCAATATATCCGACAACTTCACGATGGGTCCCGATTTAATATGACGATTTTTTACCGTTTCCTCCTTAAAGATGTGTTTCTCTTTTGCGATGTGAGTGGGTCACCGTCATATAACCCTGTATTTTGTATATTGGAAGATGCATGATAGTTATTATTTGTACACGCTTACACATTAGTTCTTAATTCTATTAACCGTTTACAACACTCGAAGCATCATTTTTTTCCTACGTCATTACTACACAGTAATGTGGGGAAATTTTATCATGTGACACAATTTCGCAACGAGCTGGCGTGACCGCCGCGTGATTAGCCAGAAACATTACACGCAGATCTCGTGGTGAAAGTACGTTTGTTTGCGCAGATAATTTTCTGTAACCCACATCCAGCTATCATATGTTATCAAAAGTTTAACGGACAGATACATTCATTTTAGCGGATTTTTTAAAATAAAATGTAAGTAATTTTGTTATTAAAATGTAAGTAATTTTTAGAAAAGAAACGTTTTAAAACTATGACCTTAGTGTGATTTGAATAAGAATTTCAGTTAACTCTTGATATATTAAAAATAAAAGAGACTAAAATCTTAGTGTTATTTACACGACTTTTATTTGAATAGGCGAACGGCAAAACTGGTTAGGTAATCTAAGTCCAACAAGGCTTTTATACCACATGTTTACCAACTGAAATGGGATCCATTACTCTAGCGTATTTGCCTAGAGTAAAATAGTACCGGCTTCGTACTGACTGTGTGACTGACACGAACATCTGTCAATAGAGCAGAGTTAGCGAAGCGTGGTTTTGCTGTGAAGTGATACGGTTCCGCCCAACAATATACTGTGTAATGGACAAAATGAATAATAGCAATGTCGATTAGTTTTTGACAAAAAACTGTTTCTTCTTATTTAAACTTTGCTTTTACAATTATTTTATTAGCTATCTACAAATTACTTCTAACATTACATTGTAGAAACAGTATTTGGCAGACCGACAGGCATCGATAGAGAGAGTAAGACGGTTCAGTAGTTTCCACATATGTTGCTGTGCTGTAAAGTATTTTGGCTTGATTTTTTTGGCTGCTGTAAAGTATCTGGAAAACCTTGTGCTGTGTCCGAATGTGGTTATAAGATTTCAGTTACCGTTGACATTTCTAAAAATATAATTATAATTCTATAGTTTAATCACAGTAAAGAAGCTATAACAATAGAAAGGAAAATGGCCAATTGAAAAAGAGAGATGACGCCTTTCCTGTACGCATGCGCTCTTAAACGGATAGTTTAAAACGGGCTAGAACTTTGTGCCGTTACGTGTTAATTATTTAGTTGATTATTCAGTTTATTTATTAGATAAATATTCAGTTTCCAACCAGTTGTTCATTATATGGTGAGTAAAGCCCGTCGGGCGTTTATGATTAATCGTAAACAATACTTATCGTGTTGTTTACCGCACACGCCAATTCCAGCAATGTCAACGCAATGATTATAAAATGAACCTCTTACTAATTTTATAATAATTGGTTAACGTTAACTTAGATCTTTAGATTACCAAAAGTTTAGTAGGTGTGTTAGGATCCTAACAACATGCTTTATTATCTAAATTCTAAATCGTAATTGTAGACTTTGCCTACGGTTTTATGTTAACAATATAATACCACCTTTTTACTATTCATTTTCTATGCAGAGTTTAGCTTACAATAAATAAGTAGATTGCTATATTCAGTAATTATTATATTTTGATCCAAAATGGAATCGACTACTACTACCACTACAACCCACACAACCAGCGTTTCTGTTAACGTCAATTACGCGACATCACCGCTTGGTATCTTGCGCATATGTGAGATAATTCTTGGTCTCATATGCTGGGCTATTATAGCATCACTACCCGGGTTGAATTGGTCTTCCCCGTACCAATTTGTGATGTTTGTTGCAGTTACGAGTTGGATTCTAACGGTGTAAGTTATCGTATTTAAAAACATGGGCTTCACAATACCAATATATTTTAATCTATTTCAGGATACTATTCATTATCTACATTGCCGCACTACAGGCCAGCATGTGTTCTGGGGCACCGTGGGCAATAATTGAGCTAATATTTAATGGATCCTGGGCTTTAATGTACTTTATTGCCGCCTGCGTCTCAGCAGCGTACGCTGGAAGTTACTCCCTTCTCATCGCGGGTACCGTGTTCGCATGGTTTACCACACTTACATACGTTGTACACACCGTATTGGCTTACAAGGAATACAGAGGTGGCTCCTTCGGAGGGGGGTCAGTTAATACGTAAACACCCCGCTTAAGCTTCCATTTTTAAACCACCTTTCACAAATTTATGGAACTAATGGTTACTTCAATATTATACTAGTGCATGATATTTAGCTGACAAGTGGTTATATTATTTTAAGCGTAATTGTATAAATTGTGATCTTTTTTAAGTACATACAAAAATAAAAAGGATTGTATTTTACCAGACATTTTTGTAATTTTTTATTATTTAGTTTATTTTTTATGTCGCATGGTTTAAGTACCATGGTTATAGTCTATATAACCTTAGACCACGACCGTAACAGCAATGTAACCGAGAGGTGTCCCCGAAAAAATGCACAATATAGTCGTTTCTTGGGGATTTCCGTTTCTCGCGTCTCGTCATCCCTTTTGTCAGACGTTGCGTTTTAGAGAGACGTGAGACCATGCGCACACACTCGCGTTATTCATGATGACGTATTGCGTAAAAAAATCCAACGTGGTTTTGTTTACTGGCCATTAGAACGATTGTATTCACGAGTAGAAAACGAATTAAGCAAAATTAAATGTCCAATTTCTTCACTTTATTGTCACATGTTTCTGGACATATAACCACTCTTTCTTTTTACTAATGTTCTTTTCATATATTTCACACCATTTTCATATTACAAACAACTTACTTGATATTTATTTTATTGCAAAATATCAAACAAGGAAAGAGTAATACAGTGCTATGAAATGGAAAATTAGATATAACAGTTAGCTTTGCAGGCAGTGTGGGCTGAGCCAGAACCGTATATGACTGAAGAAATATAATAACACTGAAAAGGAACATATGAATAAAAATATTCTAGCTGCATGCTGTCCAGTTTATTGGTACCAAATAACAAATTTGCATTAACAATGACTGGTATGTTCAATATGAAAGTTCGGCGTATACAGTTAACAATATCTACATAATTGCAGCCATAGCTTCATCAGCTGTTTTTCCATGTAGATTACATAGTCTAAGCATCAGTAAATTTTCCTAAACTATCGTAGCTGTACTTTTCATATATTTAAAAATTGTCTCCAGAATATAAATGAGGTCTTCCTAGTAATAAAGTGAGTGGTTATTATAGCTGTGGATAGCTATATTCCGATAATGATTAATAGAAAAAATTAAGCGGTAATGGTCCACAATAATCTTAATCTTTTTAATTGGACATTGCAAGAGCAACACAATGTTATGTACAATGGTAAAAAAAGTTGTTTACACGAAAATCAGTTTTTGGATTTTTATTTTGGTTGATTGGCAACAAATTGGTTAACCGTTCCGGTACCTGGTTATAAAGTTATGTACAAAATGAAAATAACCATCTGCAAATCAACTTTGGAATCCAGCTTTTTTTTTTGTGCTGTTGCTGTTGTGCAGCGATTCGGCAAGCGAAGGTGATGTATGGTTGTTGGGGTGTGTTACATTGAAATCACCCTATCATACGTATACACTGGGGAGTAATATTATAAATGAGGTCATTAGACGTAACAATGCCTATTGTTATCGTTGTGCGCAATATTTATACCTCGTGTAAGATTTGGGCCTTTGAAAGATTTGGGAGTTTTGAAGTGGCTGGTTGCACCATTTTCCATAGTTAAATTGATTTGGGCCATGTGTTTTAATATTAATTTGTCATGTGTATAGAAGTGAAGTTGATAAGTTAGCCTACTATGTAAAATATTTAAAAACCGTAAACTGTAGTAATATCATAGCGTAAAGTGGAATACAAGTTGAAGTTGGAATAACGTCTTGATAAAGCTGGAGTTACGCGTTTTGTGACGAGTCCTGTATTGTGCTACGTCTGGTTTAGTAGGCGCCGCCAGAAGACGTAACAGGGTGTTTAGTCCGGTGTATGTAGTAGCATCAGTTAAAAACGGTTTTATGTGCTTCAATAACATAAACTCTGTAAAACGGAATGTGGAATTATAAGTCCCGGTCTACAATATAAAAATAAAACTCTTAACGTCGCTTGACCCAGCGATTTGAAAACTTTCCGTTGGTGAGTCAGTTTTCCTAGACGTTGTTGGTTGGTCTTGCCGTTGAATGTTAACAATAGTCCTGGAAACAATACCGGTAGGCTACTTACAATCGGTGACGGAGGTGATCTTACAAAAATTGCATATTTTTATAATGTTCCCATGTTGAACATGTCGCCACACCGGATCTGCTCACTTTCATATGTGTGGAGCTCGCTATAGTTTTTGAAGTTTATTGATCGTCGTGGCGGTAAGGTCGAGGCACTACCTGACGTTCTAGCGAGCCGCGCTGTATTAAGGTTGACCTTAAATTCACTGGACGCTTCATACCACATATGAACGCTGCCTTTGTCTAATTCTCTTGGTTTCGGAATCTAAGGCAAAGTCTCAGCATAAAGGTTATTCTCTATCTTAAACGCACACGTCATTCAGTCAAAGTTTCAGTTAGGTTCTATAGTTTCTTATATCCATATGTTACTTTTTAGCAGTTATATAGGGCACACTTACGTGGCGCCAAATCTCCCTTAAGGGCATTTATAACGTTTTTAAACAGTTACGCTATATACTGGTAATCGTGTCACACAAGAACAATAAAAACCGGATTATACAGTGAAATACACGTCATACGATGACGTTTGGCGGTGTTGTCTTTTCCGTCGTCGAACAGGCGCTATACATATTTTAATATACATAAAAGTATAAACTTGCGGATGCAACACATACTTTCTGCTTTTATTCGCTTTGAAAATATATTCCTTATACTTCTCCATATCTTCATACATGCCTCTGCTAATAAATATTCAACAACGAATTCAACAAACATTGTGTTTAAATTATGTTTAAAACCAACTTAACAAATAATTGTTATAATGCCGTACTTAAATAATCCTTATTTACTTATTCTGTGGTCTACCTTGGTTTTTATTGATATAATCAACTTAAAACAGTCTTTCTTTTAAGTCTCTCGACTTGCATTTGTCTGACGCGAGTGTGTGCATGACCCAACGCAAGGAGTTTTACGGCAGACGCGAGGTTTTGACGCGAAACGCTATATGTGTGTGGAGCCCTTTACATTTACAATTTTTAAGTGGTATTGCTCCCAACATTTTTCTTCAAAATGTTTGTATCTTGTTTAATATTTTAGGTAAAACAATTGTTTTTGGGGGGTTCTGTCCAGTTAAAATTGTTACACCATCTGCTGTGAGAATCAAACTAGCAGAGGCCTTCTTTGTTTTCTCTTCTCCCAGTCATTTCGATTGAACCATATATGTATACATGATTTTTTTCTAATTACTATTAATATTTACTTATTAAACTTTTGATTTTTATATATATGACGTCATGGTTAGGTTACGTCATGCAAAGTTGACCAAGCTTTAAGTAGCATAATATACTTGGAAGGATCAAATATGGTGATCTATTTACCTGTTCTTGGTCGTAAATGATAAAGCTTAATAACTGGTTTGGTAACGAAATTTGGTTTTAAAAAAAAAAACGATATTTTGTAACGGTATTTCGTTCTTAATGGATACAGCATACAAACTGGTTTGGTAACGAAATTTGGTTTCAAAAAAACGATATTTTGTAACGGTATTTCGTACTTAATTGATATAGCATACAAACTGTTTTGGTAACGAAACAAGTCTTGGCAGCTGAGTCTTATCTTTAAAAAACACTTAGGTCAGTTTGCATTGAAGAAATTGGGACGTGAAGAGTAGTACTGTCCATGAGTCATGCTTTTTAAACGAGTGTTTTGCTGAGTCACAATCAGGGAGGCGCCATTTTTTTACGCGCGTTTGCTAAGAAGAGAGTGGCCTAAGGGAGAAAACTGGGAAACCGCATATTTAAATGAAGATTATGACAAAAGAGATAGTTTTAAACATGGGGTTAGAGTTAGGGTTAGTTGTGGGGATGAAATTAGTGTTCAGAGGAGGGTTTAAATTAGTTTTCGTAATTTTAGTGCGGTGCCTCTTAGTCTAAATACTACAGGATCGCTTTTGGACCGATTGGATCGCATGGAGCGCTTAAATCGCATGGAGCGCTTGGATCGCTTACTGTACACCGTAATTACAAAAGCCATTGTTAAGGACAAAACTGTAGTGCTAACATTGTGATTTCTATGGATAGGCCAGTATTACGTGATTGATACCTTTGTCTCGTATTCGAGTATTGCAGCCAAAAAACATGGTGTACGGAATTTTGCTTGGTAGTACAGTATTTAACGGTTTATTATTGTTGCTGGGTAATTTCTGAAATTGTTAGCCTGTAATTATAAAGTATATTTACAATGTTATGTTTTAGGCACGTAAGTCAACTTTTTTTAAATCGTTTATTCTGGCTGTTTATTTCGTGTCGTTTATGCTGGATTAAACGCATCTGAAAACCCTATACGTGGCTTGTTGTTGGAGCGGATCCAATAGCCATGATATTAATGTTGGGGTTGGGGTTAAAGTTAGTTCTGGGGTTTAGATTAATGTTTAGGACAGGGTTAGAATTACTTTCCATTGCAATCTAAATGATCCAAGCGCTCCAAGCTATCCTGTAGTATTTAGAGGCACCCTTTTAGAAAGCAGTTTCCCTCCTTCCCTCCCTCCTTTTAGTGTTGCCTTGGTCTGAGCTCGGCGACGGTGTTTCTTTTAAAACTGCGCTTCTGTGCCTTTTTGTGAATCGAGCAGAGTTTGTTAAGGAAATAAAGCTGTCGAATGTGCACTTTTCTCATTTTTTGTCGGAAAAGGTGTTGCTTGTGTGAGAATTTCCCACAGTCATTATATTAATTGCACAAGAGAACAACACGCTGATCGTCACCGTACACATCATAAAGCGCGGATGACCTGTTTTATTACGTTTGCGCACTTTGTTACTTTCAGTATAAATTGCCGTGTTTTGTTTTTGCACATTAGTCCACTTTGGGCTCACCAATAGTTCTTTTCAAAACTGACTATTATTGCCAAACCGTTGCGCGAGTCATAAAATAAATACCCCTCTAATCCTTAAAGTATCCTTGATCCAGAGCCGAAAAGGCAAGGAACCGACAAAGGAAAGATTTAAGAGTTGGAAGGCCGTGCTGGGTTTAGGGCGTGGATGAAACCTTCATTTTTTTATTTAAAAAACATTAACACAAGGGATGCGACACATAATGTTACAACACACGTCAGTGACGACATAAAGAAATTCAAGCACGAGGCCTGAAAAATACACTACATTCTTTAAAAAGCGTGTTTTCCTTATTGGTGCACATAAAGCCCAAAAACCAGCATTATTTGCAATCGTTAAAAATATAACGCGGTTTGTTTTCACTGCTGTGCTTTATCAGCATAAACAAAAGTAATTTTCTAACGAATCATATTGCATAGAGTCTAGGTTTACATAAATCGACATGTTTTTGCAGTAGATTGAAGAAATTTAAAGGAATGGTGCGGTGTACATACAGGAACTTGTAACCAAAAAATAAAGTTGCTATCCTATTTATATATCAAACGAAACCACTTGAGGCTCACGCGTCACTAAATTTCTTATAAATACGTTAACAATGTGATTTGAACAGCTTTTATTTATCTTAATCGACGTGTTTTTGTACAAAATTGATGAGATTTGGCAGACTGGTGAAGTGTACACACATGGACTATGTACCAAAAAAATACACCCGCTATCTTATTTATATTTCAAACGAAAGCAATCGAAGCACCACACTAGCGTCAATATTACGTAAAAGCCTTTACTCCAGACACCTTGGGAGGATATAAATCGACATTTTTTCAGTAGATTAATGAAATTTGGAAAATGATGCAGTATACATACAGGAACTTATAACCAAAAAATAAGCTTGATATGTCATTTTTATTTTAAACGAAACCATTTAAGGCTAAAACTTGGCCCCATTTCTATATTCGTCAACGACGTGGTTTGAAACAGTTTTTTTGTATCTTAGTCGACATATTTTTATCATTTAAAAACGAAACACCGTTACAAAATATCGTTACTTAAAATCAAATTTCGTTACCAAATCAGAAAATTCGTAACACGTAACGATTTTTTTAACGAAATTTCGTTACAAGAAACGATATTTTGTAACGAAGTTTGTTTCAAGTA
>CH003018.1:661788-673969 GCA_000149265.1 Ciona savignyi
GTGGGTAGGAATTTGCGGACTCAAAATTTTTGGAAAAATCGGCTAGAGCTTCGCCGTCCAAGTTTTGGGCGAAAAGCGGGAGAAAATTACGAAATTACACAAAAAAAGCACAGCAATCTAATTAAAAAAGCGAGGATAATTATTAGTGATGCCAATTTAAATTTAAAAATTAAGAGTAATGGCAAACACTAATTACGAAAAAGATACACGTGAAAAAAAATAACACACACACAAACAAATCTATTACAGGTGAATTGTGCAACAGCAAGCAAGGGATAACTAGGTTACCTGGTGTTTTAATATCTTGCTTGCTTTAGGTATATCCACAAGTATTAATCCACGAGTAATATTTCAAAATTCTATTTGGGTATGATGACCTATATGGCGCGCATACCTGAGCTACACCCCCGACGGCTCTTCTACAATCGTCTTTAATATGTAGGCGGCAGTTTTGTAGAGGAAATACCATTTAGTTTTTGCTTATGGAATCCTAATTAAAATCCGTTAAGAAATCGTTGAAAGTACGACCGACGAGGTTCTTGTAATCATTGTAAAATTAAACATCATGCGTCTATTAAATGTAACATGCCAAGGGAAATTACTGTATATAAAGATGCAGTATTTTGTAAAATTAAAAGAAAATTTGGAGGTGCCGGGTATCGATCCCGGTATCTCGCGCATGCTAAGCGCGCGCTCTACCATCTGAGCTACACCCCCGACTGTTTTTTACATTCGTCTTTAACATATTGGCGGCAGTTTTGTAGAGGAAATACCATTTAGTTTTCGCTTATGGAATCCTAATTAAAATCCGTTAAGAAATCGTTGAAACGAAGACCGACAAGGTTCTTGTAATCCTTGTAAAAGTATTTTGAAAAAAAAAAATCAACTAAATTTATTATATGGAACTTTAAATTGTCTGAATATCTGGTTTAATATGTATAACCTTTGTTGTTCTCTTAAATAATAGTATTCAATTTGCGAGGAGATAATATCACATATATAGTATTCGGTCTTCAGATACCACTGCACACATCGGAAAAGACTACATTCTACCAAATACCACTAATTCCAGCTATAGAGAACATTTAATTCTTTTGAATAGAAACTTTTAACAATGCCGTATGCTAAAGGTAAGTTTTAAAATATTTAACATCATGCGTCTATTAAATGTAACATGAGAAGGGAAATATACCGGTTTATAAAGATGCAGTATTTTAAAAAAAGTAAAAGAAAATTTGGAGGTGCCGGGTATCGATCCCGGTACCTCGCGCATGCTAAGCGCGCGCTCTACCATCTGAGCTACACCCCCGACTGTTTTTTACATTCGTCTTTAACATATTGGCGGCAGTTTTGTAGAGGAAATACCATTTAGTTTTCGCTTATGGAATCCTAATTAAAATCCGTTAAGAAATCGTTGAAACGAAGACCGACGAGGTTCTTGTAATCCTTGTAAAAGCATTTTGAAAATAAACATCAAACAAATTTATTATATGGAACTTTAAATTGTCTGAATATCTGGTTTAATATGTATAGCCTTTGTTGTTCTCTTAAATAATAGTATTAAATTTGCGAGGAGATAATATCACATATATAGTATTCGGTCTTTAGATACCACTGCACACATCGGAAAAGACTACATTCTACCAAATACCACTAATTCCAGCTATAGAGAAAATTTAATTATTTGATTAGAAACTTTTAACAATTCCGTATGCTAAAGGTAAGTTTTAAAATATTTAACATCATGCGTCTATTAAATGTAACATGAGAAGGGAAATATACCGGTTTATAAAAATGCAGTATTTTGCAAAAAGTAGAAGAAAATTTGGAGGTGCCAGGTATCGATCCCGGTACCTCGCACATGCTAAGCACGCGCTCTACCATCTGAGCTACACCCCCGACTGCTTTTATACATTCGTCTTTAATATGTCGACGGCAGTTTTGTAGAGGAAATACCATTTAGTTTTCGCTTATGGAATCCTAATTGAAATCCGTTAAGAAATCGTTGAAAGGAAGACCGACGAGGTTCTTGTAATCATTGTAAAATTAAACATCATGCGTCTTTTAAATGTAACATGCCAATGGAAATACCGGTATATAAAGATGCAGTATTTGGCAAAAAGTAAATGAAAATTGGGAGGTGCCATGTAACGATCCCGGTACCTCGCGCATGCTAAGCGCGCGCTCTACCATCTGAGCTACACCCCCCACTGCTGTTCTACAATCATCTTTAACATATAGGCGGCAGTTTTGTAGAGGAAATACCATTTAGTTTTCGCTTATGGAATCCTAATTAAAATCCGTTAAGAAATCGTTGAAAGGAAGACCGACGAAGTTCTTGTAATTATTGTAAAATTAAACATCATGCGTCTTTTAAATGTAATATGCCAAGGGAAATAACGGTATATAAAAATGCAGTATTTTGAAATATTAAAAGAAAATTTGGAGGTGCCGGGTATCGATCCCGGTACCTCGCGCATGCTAAGCGCGCGCTCTACCATCTGAGCTACACCCCCGACTGCTTTTCTTTAATCGTCTTTAACATATTGGCGGCAGTTTTGTAGAGGAAATACCATTTAGTTTCCGCTTATGGAATCCTAATTTATATTCGTTAAGAAATCGTTGTAACGAAGACCGACGAGGTTCTTGTAATCATTGTAAAATTAAACATCATGCGTCTATTAAATGTAACATGCCAAGGGAAATAACTGTATATAAAGATGCAGTATTTTGGAAAATTAAAAGAAAATTTGGAGGTGCCGGGTATCGATCCCGGTACCTCGCGCATGCTAAGCGCGCGCTCTACCATCTGAGCTACACCCCCGACTGTTTTTTACATTCGTCTTTAACATATTGGCGGCAGTTTTGTAGAGGAAATACCATTTAGTTTTCGCTTATGGAATCCTAATTAAAATCCGTTAAGAAATCGTTGAAACGAAGACCGACGAGGTTCTTGTAATCCTTGTAGAAGCATTTTGAAAATAAACATCAAACAAATTTATTATATGGAACTTTAAATTGTCTGAATATCTGGTTTAATATGTATAGCCTTTGTTGTTCTCTTAAATAACAGTATTAAATTTGCGAGAAGATAATATCACATATATAGTATTCGGTCGTTAGATACCACTGCACACATCGGAAAAGACTACCTTCTACCAAATACCACCAATTCCAGCTATAGAGAAAATTTAATTCATTTGAATAGAAACTTTTAACAATGCCGTATGCTAAAGGTAAGTTATAAAATATTTAACATCATGCGTCTATTAAATGTAACATGAGAAGGGAAATACCGGTTTAAAAAGATGCAGTACTTTGCAAAAAGTAAAAGAAAATTTGGAGGTGCCGGGTATCGATCCCGGTACCTCGCGCATGCTAAGCGCGCGCTCTACCATCTGAGCTACACCCCCGATTGTTTTTTACATTCGTCTTTAACATATTGGCGGCAGTTTTGTAGAGGAAATACCATTTAGTTTTCGTTTAAGGAATCCAAATTAAAATCCGTTAAGAAATCGCTGAAAGGAAGACCGACAAGGTTCTTGTAATCATTGTAAAATTAAACATCATGCGTCTTTTAAATGTAATATGCCAAGGGAAATAACGGTATATAAAGATGCAGTATTTTGGAAAATTAAAAGAAAGTTTGGAGGTGCCGGGTATCGATCCCGGTACCTCGCGCATGCTAAGCGCGCGCTCTACCATCTGAGCTACACCCCCCACTGCTGTTCTACAATCATCTTTAACATATAGGCGGCAGTTTTGTAGAGGAAATACCATTTAGTTTCCGCTTATGGAATCCTAATTAAAATCCGTTAAGAAATCGTTGTAAGGAAGACCGACGAAGTTCTTGTAATCATTGTAAAATTAAACATCATGCGTCTATTAAATGTAACATGCCAAGGGAAATTACTGTATATAAAGATGCAGTATTTTGGAAAATTAAAAGAAAATTTGGAGGTGCCGGGTATCGATCCCGGTACCTCGCGCATGCTAAGCGCGCGCTCTACCATCTGAGCTACACCCCCGACTGTTTTTTACATTCGTCTTTAACATATTGGCGGCAGTTTTGTAGAGGAAATACCATTTAGTTTTCGCTTATGGAATCCTAATTAAAATCCGTTAAGAAATCGTTGAAACGAAGACCGACGAGGTTCTTGTAATCCTTGTAGAAGCATTTTGAAAATAAACATCAAACAAATTTATTATATGGAACTTTAAATTGTCTGAATATCTGGTTTAATATGTATAGCCTTTGTTGTTCTCTTAAATAATAGTATTAAATTTGCGAGAAGATAATATCACATATATAGTATTCGGTCGTTAGATACCACTGCACACATCGGAAAAGACTACCTTCTACCAAATACCACCAATTCCAGCTATAGAGAAAATTTAATTCATTTGAATAGAAACTTTTAACAATGCCGTATGCTAAAAGTAAGTTATAAAATATTTAACATCATGCGTCTATTAAATGTAACATGAGAAGGGAAATACCGGTTTAAAAAGATGCAGTACTTTGCAAAAAGTAAAAGAAAATTTGGTACCTCGCGCATGCTAAGCGCGCGCTCTACCATCTGAGCTACACCCCCGATTGTTTTTAACATTCGTCTTTAACATATTGGCGGCAGTTTTGTAGAGGAAATACCATTTAGTTTTCGTTTAAGGAATCCTAATTAAAATCCGTTAAGAAATCGCTGAAAGGAAGACCGACAAGGTTCTTGTAATCATTGTAAAATTAAACATCATGCGTCTTTTAAATGTAATATGCCAAGGGAAATAACGGTATATAAAGATGCAGTATTTTGGAAAATTAAAAGAAAATTTGGAGGTGCCGGGTATCGATCCCGGTACCTCGCGCATGCTAAGCGCGCGCTCTACCATCTGAGCTACACCCCCGATTGTTTTTTACATTCGTCTTTAACATATAGGCGGCAGTTTTGTAGAGGAAATACCATTTAGTTTCCGCTTATGGAATCCTAATTAAAATCCGTTAAGAAATCGTTGAAAGGAAGACCGACGAAGTTCTTGTAATCATTGTAAAATTAAACATCATGCGTCTTTTAAATGTAATATGCCAAGGGAAATAACGGTATATAAAAATGCAGTATTTTGGAAAATTAAAAGAAAATTTGGAGGTGCCGGGTATCGATCCCGGTACCTCGCCCATGCTAAGCGCGCGCTCTACCATCTGAGCTACACCCCCCACTGCTTTTCTACAATCGTCTTTAACATATAGGCGGCAGTTTTGTAGAGGAAATACCATTTAGTTTTCGCTTATGGAATCCTAATTAAAATCCGTTAAGAAATCGTTGAAAGGAAGACCGACGAAGTTCTTGTAATCATTGTAAAATTAACCATCATGCGTCTTTTAAATGTAATATGCCAAGGGAAATAACGGTATATAAAAATGCAGTATTTTGAAATATTAAAAGAAAATTTGGAGGTGCCGGGTATCGATCCCGGTACCTCGCGCATGCTAAGCGCGCGCTCTACCATCTGAGCTACACCCCCGACTGCTTTTCTTCAATCGTCTTTAACATATTGGCGGCAGTTTTGTAGAGGAAATACCATTTAGTTTCCGCTTATGGAATCCTAATTTATATTCGTTAAGAAATCGTTGTAACGAAGACCGACGAGATTCTTGTAATCATTGTAAAATTAAACATCATGCGTCTATTAAATGTAACATGCCATGGGAAATAACTGTATATAAAGATGCAATATTTTGGAAAATTAAAAGAAAATTTGGAGGTGCCGGGTATCGATCCCGGTACCTCGCGCATGCTAAGCGCGCGCTCTACCATCTGAGCTACACCCCCGACTGTTTTTTACATTCGTCTTTAACATATTGGCGGCAGTTTTGTAGAGGAAATACCATTTAGTTTTCGCTTATGGAATCCTAATTAAAATCCGTTAAGAAATCGTTGAAACGAAGACCGACGAGGTTCTTGTAATCCTTGTAGAAGCATTTTGAAAATAAACATCAAACAAATTTATTATATGGAACTTTAAATTGTCTGAATATCTGGTTTAATATGTATAGCCTTTGTTGTTCTCTTAAATAACAGTATTAAATTTGCGAGAAGATAATATCACATATATAGTATTCGGTCGTTAGATACCACTGCACACATCGGAAAAGACTACCTTCTACCAAATACCACCAATTCCAGCTATAGAGAAAATTTAATTCATTTGAATAGAAACTTTTAACAATGCCGTATGCTAAAGGTAAGTTATAAAATATTTAACATCATGCGTCTATTAAATGTAACATGAGAAGGGAAATACCGGTTTAAAAAGATGCAGTACTTTGCAAAAAGTAAAAGAAAATTTGGAGGTGCCGGGTATCGATCCCGGTACCTCGCGCATGCTAAGCGCGCGCTCTACCATCTGAGCTACACCCCCGATTGTTTTCTATATTCGTCTTTAACATATTGGCGGCAGTTTTATAGAGGAAATACCATTTAGTTTTCGTTTAAGGAATCCTAATTAAAATCCGTTAAGAAATCGCTGAAAGGAAGACCGACAAGGTTCTTGTAATCATTGTAAAATTAAACATCATGCGTCTTTTAAATGTAATATGCCAAGGGAAATAACGGTATATAAAGATGCAGTATTTTGGAAAATTAAAAGAAAGTTTGGAGGTGCCGGGTATCGATCCCGGTACCTCGCGCATGCTAAGCGCGCGCTCTACCATCTGAGCTACACCCCCCACTGCTGTTCTACAATCATCTTTAACATATAGGCGGCAGTTTTGTAGAGGAAATACCATTTAGTTTCCGCTTATGGAATCCTAATTAAAATCCGTTAAGAAATCGTTGAAAGGAAGACCGACGAAGTTCTTGTAATCATTGTAAAATTAAACATCATGCGTCTATTAAATGTAACATGCCAAGGGAAATTACTGTATATAAAGATGCAGTATTTTGTAAAATTAAAAGAAAATTTGGAGGTGCCGGGTATCGATCCCGGTACCTCGCGCATGCTAAGCGCGCGCTCTACCATCTGAGCTACACCCCCGACTGTTTTTTACATTCGTCTTTAACATATTGGCGGCAGTTTTGTAGAGGAAATACCATTTAGTTTTCCCTTATGGAATCCTAATTAAATTCCGTTAAGAAATCGTTGAAACGAAGACCGACGAGGTTCTTTTAATCCTTGTAGAAGCATTTTGAAAATAAACATCAAACAAATTTATTATATGGAACTTTAAATTGTCTGAATATCTGGTTTAATATGTATAGCATTTGTTGTTCTCTTAAATAACAGTATTAAATTTGCGAGAAGATAATATCACATATATAGTATTCGGTCGTTAGATACCACTGCACACATCGGAAAAGACTACCTTCTACCAAATACCACCAATTCCAGCTATAGAGAAAATTTAATTCATTTGAATAGAAACTTTTAACAATGCCGTATGCTAAAGGTAAGTTATAAAATATTTAACATCATGCGTCTATTAAATGTAACATGAGAAGGGAAATACCGGTTTAAAAAGATGCAGTACTTTGCAAAAAGTAAAAGAAAATTTGGAGGTGCCGGGTATCGATCCCGGTACCTCGCGCATGCTAAGCGCGCGCTCTACCATCTGAGCTACACCCCCGATTGTTTTTTACATTCGTCTTTAACATATTGGCGGCAGTTTTGTAGAGGAAATACCATTTAGTTTTCGTTTAAGGAATCCAAATTAAAATCCGTTAAGAAATCGCTGAAAGGAAGACCGACAAGGTTCTTGTAATCATTGTAAAATTAAACATCATGCGTCTTTTAAATGTAATATGCCAAGGGAAATAACGGTATATAAAGATGCAGTATTTTGGAAAATTAAAAGAAAGTTTGGAGGTGCCGGGTATCGATCCCGGTACCTCGCGCATGCTAAGCGCGCGCTCTACCATCTGAGCTACACCCCCCACTGCTGTTCTACAATCATCTTTAACATATAGGCGGCAGTTTTGTAGAGGAAATACCATTTAGTTTCCGCTTATGGAATCCTAATTAAAATCCGTTAAGAAATCGTTGTAAGGAAGACCGACGAAGTTCTTGTAATCATTGTAAAATTAAACATCATGCGTCTATTAAATGTAACATGCCAAGGGAAATTACTGTATATAAAGATGCAGTATTTTGGAAAATTAAAAGAAAATTTGGAGGTGCCGGGTATCGATCCCGGTACCTCGCGCATGCTAAGCGCGCGCTCTACCATCTGAGCTACACCCCCGACTGTTTTTTACATTCGTCTTTAACATATTGGCGGCAGTTTTGTAGAGGAAATACCATTTAGTTTTCGCTTATGGAATCCTAATTAAAATCCGTTAAGAAATCGTTGAAACGAAGACCGACGAGGTTCTTGTAATCCTTGTAGAAGCATTTTGAAAATAAACATCAAACAAATTTATTATATGGAACTTTAAATTGTCTGAATATCTGGTTTAATATGTATAGCCTTTGTTGTTCTCTTAAATAATAGTATTAAATTTGCGAGAAGATAATATCACATATATAGTATTCGGTCTTTAGATACCACTGCACACATCGGAAAAGACTACCTTCTACCAAATACCACCAATTCCAGCTATAGAGAAAATTTAATTCATTTGAATAGAAACTTTTAACAATGCCGTATGCTAAAGGTAAATTTTAAAATATTTAACATCATACGTCTATTAAATGTAACATGAGAAGGGAAATACCGGTTTAAAAAGATGCAGTACTTTGCAAAAAGTAAAAGAAAATTTGGAGGTGCCGGGTATCGATCCCGGTACCTCGCGCAAGCTAAGCGCGCGCTCTACCATCTGAGCTACACCCCCGATTGTTTTTTACATTCGTCTTTAACATATTGGCGGCAGTTTTGTAGAGGAAATACCATTTAGTTTTCGTTTAAGGAATCCTAATTAAAATCCGTTAAGAAATCGCTGAAAGGAAGACCGACAAGGTTCTTGTAATCATTGTAAAATTAAACATCATGCGTCTTTTAAATGTAATATGCCAAGGGAAATAACGGTATATAAAGATGCAGTATTTTGGAAAATTAAAAGAAAATTTGGAGGTGCCGGGTATCGATCCCGGTACCTCGCGCATGCTAAGCGCGCGCTCTACCATCTGAGCTACACCCCCGATTGTTTTTTACATTCGTCTTTAACATATAGGCGGCAGTTTTGTAGAGGAAATACCATTTAGTTTCCGCTTATGGAATCCTAATTAAAATCCGTTAAGAAATCGTTGAAAGGAAGACCGACGAAGTTCTTGTAATCATTGTAAAATTAAACATCATGCGTCTATTAAATGTAACATGCCAAGGGAAATAACTGTATATAAAGATGCAGTATTTTGGAAAATTAAAAGAAAATTTGGAGGTGCCGGGTATCGATCCCGGTACCTCGCGCATGCTAAGCGCGCGCTCTACCATCTGAGCTACACCCCCGACTGTTTTTTTACATTCGTCTTTAACATATTGGCGGCAGTTTTGTAGAGGAAATACCATTTAGTTTTCCCTTATGGAATCCTAATTAAATTCCGTTAAGAAATCGTTGAAACGAAGACCGACGAGGTTCTTTTAATCCTTGTAGAAGCATTTTGAAAATAAACATCAAACAAATTTATTATATGGAACTTTAAATTGTCTGAATATCTGGTTTAATATGTATAGCCTTTGTTGTTCTCTTAAATAATAGTATTAAATTTGCGAGAAGATAATATCACATATATAGTATTCGGTCTTTAGATACCACTGCACACACTCGGAAAAGACTACCTTCAACCAAATACCACCAATTCCAGCTATAGAGAAAATTTAATTCATTTGAATAGAAACTTTTAACAATGCCGTATGCTAAAGGTAAGTTATAAAATATTTAACATCATACGTCTATTAAATGTAACATGAGAAGGGAAATACCGGTTTAAAAAGATGCAGTACTTTGCAAAAAGTAAAAGAAAATTTGGAGGTGCCGGGTATCGATCCCGGTACCTCGCGCATGCTAAGCGCGCGCTCTACCATCTGAGCTACACCCCCGATTGGTTTTTACATTCGTCTTTAACATATTGGCGGCAGTTTTGTAGAGGAAATACCATTTAGTTTTCGTTTAAGGAATACTAATTAAAATCCATTAAGAAATCGCTGAAAGGAAGACCCACGAAGTTCTTGTAATTATTGTAAAATTAAACATCATGCGTCTTTTAAATGTAATATGCCAAGGGAAATAACGGTATATAAAAATGCAGTATTTTGAAATATTAAAAGAAAATTTGGAGGTGCCGGGTATCGATCCCGGTACCTCGCGCATGCTAAGCGCGCGCTCTACCATCTGAGCTACACCCCCGACTGCTTTTCTTTAATCGTCTTTAACATATTGGCGGCAGTTTTGTAGAGGAAATACCATTTAGTTTCCGCTTATGGAATCCTAATTTATATTCGTTAAGAAATCGTTGTAACGAAGACCGACGAGGTTCTTGTAATCATTGTAAAATTAAACATCATGCGTCTATTAAATGTAACATGCCAAGGGAAATAACTGTATATAAAGATGCAGTATTTTGGAAAATTAAAAGAAAATTTGGAGGTGCCGGGTATCGATCCCGGTACCTCGCGCATGCTAAGCGCGCGCTCTACCATCTGAGCTACACCCCCGACTGCTTTTACATTAGTCTTTAACATATTGGCGGCAGTTTTGTAGAGGAAATACCATTTAGTTTTCGCTTATGGAATCCTAATTAAAATCCGTTAAGAAATCGTTGAAACGAAGACCGACGAGGTTCTTGTAATCCTTGTAGAAGCATTTTGAAAATAAACATCAAACAAATTTATTATATGGAACTTTAAATTGTCTGAATATCTGGTTTAATATGTATAGCCTTTGTTGTTCTCTTAAATAACAGTATTAAATTTGCGAGAAGATAATATCACATATATAGTATTCGGTCTTTAGATACCACTGCACACATCGGAAAAGACTACCTTCTACCAAATACCACCAATTCCAGCTATAGAGAAAATTTAATTTATTTGAATAGAAACTTTTAACAATGCCGTATGCTAAAGGTAAGTTATAAAATATTTAACATCATGCGTCTATTAAATGTAACATGAGAAGGGAAATACCGGTTTAAAAAGATGCAGTACTTTGCAAAAAGTAAAAGAAAATTTGGTACCTCGCGCATGCTAAGCGCGCGCTCTACCATCTGAGCTACACCCCCGATTGTTTTTAACATTCGTCTTTAACATATTGGCGGCAGTTTTGTAGAGGAAATACCATTTAGTTTTCGTTTAAGGAATCCTAATTAAAATCCGTTAAGAAATCGCTGAAAGGAAGACCGACAAGGTTCTTGTAATCATTGTAAAATTAAACATCATGCGTCTTTTAAATGTAATATGCCAAGGGAAAAAACGGTATATAAAGATGCAGTATTTTGGAAAATTAAAAGAAAGTTTGGAGGTGCCGGGTATCGATCCCGGTACCTCGCGCATGCTAAGCGCGCGCTCTACCATCTGAGCTACACCCCCCACTGCTGTTCTACAATCATTTTTAACATATAGGCGGCAGTTTTGTAGAGGAAATACCATTTAGTTTCCGCTTATGGAATCCTAATTAAAATCCGTTAAGAAATCGTTGAAAGGAAGACCGACGAAGTTCTTGTAATCATTGTAAAATTAAACATCATGCGTCTATTAAATGTAACATGCCAAGGGAAATTACTGTATATAAAGATGCAGTATTTTGTAAAATTAAAAGAAAATTTGGAGGTGCCGGGTATCGATCCCGGTACCTCGCGCATGCTAAGCGCGCGCTCTACCATCTGAGCTACACCCCCGACTGTTTTTTACATTCGTCTTTAACATATTGGCGGCAGTTTTGTAGAGGAAATACCATTTAGTTTTCCCTTATGGAATCCTAATTAAATTCCGTTAAGAAATCGTTGAAACGAAGACCGACGAGGTTCTTTTAATCCTTGTAGAAGCATTTTGAAAATAAACATCAAACAAATTTATTATATGGAACTTTAAATTGTCTGAATATCTGGTTTAATATGTATAGCATTTGTTGTTCTCTTAAATAACAGTATTAAATTTGCGAGAAGATAATATCACATATATAGTATTCGGTCGTTAGATACCACTGCACACATCGGAAAAGACTACCTTCTACCAAATACCACCAATTCCAGGTAT
>CH003018.1:674069-711570 GCA_000149265.1 Ciona savignyi
TCCCCAATCTAAAAACTCCCTTTCCGAACTCCCTTGGCACGCGAAGCCCCCGACACAGTTTCCCGGTACCCCACTCGCAAACCTTAAACCTCACCGCCGTTCTTTTAAACGCCGATATGCCCAGGGCAACATACCGCGTATATAAAAAACGCCCGTCTTTTCGAAATATTAAAAGAAATTTTGGAGGTGCCGGGTATCGATCCCGGTACCTCGCGCATGCTAAGCGCGCGCTCTACCATCTGAGCTACACCCCCGACTGCTTTTCTTCAATCGTCTTTAACATATAGGCGGCAGTTTTGTAGAGGAAATACCATTTAGTTTCCGCTTATGGAATCCTAATTTATATTCGTTAAGAAATCGTTGTAACGAAGACCGACGAGATTCTTGTAATCATTGTAAAATTAAACATCATGCGTCTATTAAATGTAACATGCCAAGGGAAATAACTGTATATAAAGATGCAGTATTTTGGAAAATTAAAAGAAAATTTGGAGGTGCCGGGTATCGATCCCGGTACCTCGCGCATGCTAAGCGCGCTCTACCATCTGAGCTACACCCCCGACTGTTTTTTACATTCGTCTTTAACATATTGGCGGCAGTTTTGTAGAGGAAATACCATTTAGTTTTCGCTTATGGAATCCTAATTAAAATCCGTTAAGAAATCGTTGAAACGAAGACCGACGAGGTTCTTGTAATCCTTGTAGAAGCATTTTGAAAATAAACATCAAACAAATTTATTATATGGAACTTTAAATTGTCTGAATATCTGGTTTAATATGTATAGCCTTTGTTGTTCTCTTAAATAACAGTATTAAATTTGCGAGAAGATAATATCACATATATAGTATTCGGTCTTTAGATACCACTGCACACATCGGAAAAGACTACCTTCTACCAAATACCACCAATTCCAGCTATAGAGAAAATTTAATTCATTTGAATAGAAACTTTTAACAATGCCGTATGCTAAAGGTAAGTTATAAAATATTTAACATCATGCGTCTATTAAATGTAACATGAGAAGGGAAATACCGGTTTATAAAGATGCAGTATTTTGCAAAAAGTAAAAGAAAACTTGGGAGGTGCCGGGTATCGATCCCGGTACTTCGCGCATGCTAAGCGCGCGCTCTACCATCTGAGCTACACCCCCGACTGTTTTTTACATTCGTCTTTAACATATTGGCGGCAGTTTTGTAGAGGAAATACCATTTAGTTTTCGCTTATGGAATCCTAATTAAAATCCGTTAAGAAATCGTTGAAACGAAGACCGACGAGGTTCTTGTAATCCCTGTAGAAGCATTTTGAAAATAAACATCAAACAAATTTATTATATGGAACTTTAAATTGTCTGAATATCTGGTTTAATATGTATAGCCTTTGTTGTTCTCTTAAATAATAGTATTAAATTTGCGAGAAGATAATATCACATATATAGTATTCGGTCTTTAGATACCACTGCACACATCGGAAAAGACTACCTTCTACCAAATACCACCAATTCCAGCTATAGAGAAAATTTAATTCATTTGAATAGAAACTTTTAACAATGCCGTATGCTAAAGGTAAATTTTAAAATATTTAACATCATACGTCTATTAAATGTAACATGAGAAGGGAAATACCGGTTTAAAAAGATGCAGTACTTTGCAAAAAGTAAAAGAAAATTTGGAGGTGCCGGGTATCGATCCCGGTACCTCGCGCAAGCTAAGCGCGCGCTCTACCATCTGAGCTACACCCCCGATTGTTTTTTACATTCGTCTTTAACATATTGGCGGCAGTTTTGTAGAGGAAATACCATTTAGTTTTCGTTTAAGGAATCCTAATTAAAATCCGTTAAGAAATCGCTGAAAGGAAGACCGACAAGGTTCTTGTAATCATTGTAAAATTAAACATCATGCGTCTTTTAAATGTAATATGCCAAGGGAAATAACGGTATATAAAGATGCAGTATTTTGGAAAATTAAAAGAAAACTTGGAGGTGTCGGGTATCGATCCCGGTACCTCGCGCATGCTAAGCGCGCGCTCTACCATCTGAGCTACACCCCCGATTGTTCTTTACATTCGTCTTTAACATATAGGCGGCAGTTTTGTAGAGGAAATACCATTTAGTTTCCGCTTATGGAATCCTAATTAAAATCCGTTAAGAAATCGTTGAAAGGAAGACCGACGAAGTTCTTGTAATCATTGTAAAATTAAACATCATGCGTCTTTTAAATGTAATATGCCAAGGGAAATAACGGTATATAAAAATGCAGTATTTTGAAATATTAAAAGAAAATTTGGAGGTGCCGGGTATCGATCCCGGTACCTCGCGCATGCTAAGAGCGCGCTCTACCATCTGAGCTACACCCCCGACTGCTTTTCTTCAATCGTCTTTAACATATTGGCGGCAGTTTTGTAGAGGAAATACCATTTAGTTTCCGCTTATGGAATCCTAATTTATATTCGTTAAGAAATCGTTGTAACGAAGACCGACGAGATTCTTGTAATCATTGTAAAATTAAACATCATGCGTCTATTAAATGTAACATGCCAAGGGAAATAACTGTATATAAAGATGCAGTATTTTGGAAAATTAAAAGAAAATTTGGAGGTGCCGGGTATCGATCCCGGTACCTCGCGCATGCTAAGCGCGCGCTCTACCATCTGAGCTACACCCCCGACTGTTTTTTACATTAGTCTTTAACATATTGGCGGCAGTTTTGTAGAGGAAATACCATTTAGTTTTCGCTTATGGAATCCTAATTAAAATCCGTTAAGAAATCGTTGAAACGAAGACCGACGAGGTTCTTGTAATCCTTGTAGAAGCATTTTGAAAATAAACATCAAACAAATTTATTATATGGAACTTTAAATTGTCTGAATATCTGGTTTAATATGTATAGCCTTTGTTGTTCTCTTAAATAACAGTATTAAATTTGCGAGAAGATAATATCACATATATAGTATTCGGTCTTTAGATACCACTGCACACATCGGAAAAGACTACCTTCTACCAAATACCACCAATTCCAGCTATAGAGAAAATTTAATTCATTTGAATAGAAACTTTTAACAATGCCGTATGCTAAAGGTAAGTTATAAAATATTTAACATCATTCGTCTATTAAATGTAACATGAGAAGGGAAATACCGGTTTATAAAGATGCAGTATTTTGCAAAAAGTAAAAGAAAACTTGGAGGTGCCGGGTATCGATCCCGGTACCTCGCGCATGCTAAGCGCGCGCTCTACCATCTGAGCTACACCCCCGACTGTTTTTTACATTCGTCTTTAACATATTGGCGGCAGTTTTGTAGAGGAAATACCATTTAGTTTTCGCTTATGGAATCCTAATTAAAATCCGTTAAGAAATCGTTGAAACGAAGACCGACGAGGTTCTTGTAATCCCTGTAGAAGCATTTTGAAAATAAACATCAAACAAATTTATTAATATGGAACTTTAAATTGTCTGAATATCTGGTTTAATATGTATAGCCTTTGTTGTTCTCTTAAATAATAGTATTAAATTTGAGAGAAGATAATATCACATATATAGTATTCGGTCTTTAGATACCACTGCACACATCGGAAAAGACTACCTTCTACCAAATACCACCAATTCCAGCTATAGAGAAAATTTAATTCATTTGAATAGAAACTTTTAACAATGCCGTATGCTAAAGGTAAGTTTTAAAATATTTAACATCATACGTCTATTAAATGTAACATGAGAAGGGAAATACCGGTTTAAAAAGATGCAGTACTTTGCAAAAAGTAAAAGAAAATTTGGAGGTGCCGGGTATCGATCCCGGTACCTCGCGCAAGCTAAGCGCGCGCTCTACCATCTGAGCTACACCCCCGATTGTTTTTTACATTCGTCTTTAACATATTGGCGGCAGTTTTGTAGAGGAAATACCATTTAGTTTCCGCTTATGGAATCCTAATTTATATTCGTTAAGAAATCGTTGTAACGAAGACCGACGAGATTCTTGTAATCATTGTAAAATTAAACATCATGCGTCTATTAAATGTAACATGCCAAGGGAAATAACTGTATATAAAGATGCAGTATTTTGGAAAATTAAAACAAATTTGGAGGTGCCGGGTATCGATCCCGGTACCTCGCGCATGCTAAGCGCGCGCTCTACCATCTGAGCTACACCCCCGACTGTTTTTTACATTCGTCTTTAACATATTGGCGGCAGTTTTGTAGAGGAAATACCATTTAGTTTTCGCTTATGGAATCCTAATTAAAATCCGTTAAGAAATCGTTGAAACGAAGACCGACGAGGTTCTTGTAATCCTTGTAGAAGCATTTTGAAAATAAACATCAAACAAATTTATTATATGGAACTTTAAATTGTCTGAATATCTGGTTTAATATGTATAGCCTTTGTTGTTCTCTTAAATAACAGTATTAAATTTGCGAGAAGATAATATCACATATATAGTATTCGGTCGTTAGATACCACTGCACACATCGGAAAAGACTACCTTCTACCAAATACCACCAATTCCAGCTATAGAGAAAATTTAATTCATTTGAATAGAAACTTTTAGCAATGCCGTATGCTAAAGGTAAGTTATAAAATATTTAACATCATGCGTCTATTAAATGTAACATGAGAAGGGAAATACCGGTTTAAAAAGATGCAGTACTTTGCAAAAAGTAAAAGAAAATTTGGTACCTCGCGCATGCTAAGCGCGCGCTCTACCATATGAGCTACACCCCCGATTGTTTTTAACATTCGTCTTTAACATATTGGCGGCAGTTTTGTAGAGGAAATACCATTTAGTTTTCGTTTAAGGAATCCTAATTAAAATCCGTTAAGAAATCGCTGAAAGGAAGACCGACAAGGTTCTTGTAATCATTGTAAAATTAAACATCATGCGTCTTTTAAATGTAATATGCCAAGGGAAATAACGGTATATAAAGATGCAGTATTTTGGAAAATTAAAAGAAAATTTGGAGGTGCCGGGTATCGATTCCGGTACCTCGCGCATGCTAAGCGCGCGCTCTACCATCTGAGCTACACCCCCGATTGTTCTTTACATTCGTCTTTAACATATAGGCGGCAGTTTTGTAGAGGAAATACCATTTAGTTTCCGCTTATGGAATCCTAATTAAAATCCGTTAAGAAATCGTTGAAAGGAAGACCGACGAAGTTCTTGTAATCATTGTAAAATTAAACATCATGCGTCTATTAAATGTAACATGCCAAGGGAAATAACTGTATATAAAGATGCAGTATTTTGGAAAATTAAAAGAAAATTTGGAGGTGCCGGGTATCGATCCCGGTACCTCGCGCATGCTAAGCGCGCGCTCTACCATCTGAGCTACACCCCCGACTGTTTTTTACATTCGTCTTTAACATATTGGCGGCAGTTTTGTAGAGGAAATACCATTTAGTTTTCGCTTATGGAATCCTAATTAAAATCCGTTAAGAAATCGTTGAAACGAAGACCGACGAGGTTCTTGTAATCCTTGTAGAAGCATTTTGAAAATAAACATCAAACAAATTTATTATATGGAACTTTAAATTGTCTGAATATCTGGTTTAATATGTATAGCCTTTGTTGTTCTCTTAAATAATAGTATTAAATTTGCGAGAAGATAATATCACATATATAGTTTTCGGTCTTTAGATACCACTGCACACATCGGAAAAGACTACCTTCTACCAAATACCACCAATTCCAGCTATAGAGAAAATTTAATTCATCTGAATAGAAACTTTTAACAATGCCGTATGCTAAAGGTAAGTTTTAAAATATTTAACATCATACGTCTATTAAATGTAACATGAGAAGGGAAATACCGGTTTAAAAAGATGCAGTACTTTGCAAAAAGTAAAAGAAAATTTGGAGGTGCCGGGTATCGATCCCGGTACCTCGCGCAAGCTAAGCGTGCGCTCTACCATCTGAGCTACACCCCCGATTGTTTTTTACATTCGTCTTTAACATATTGGCGGCAGTTTTGTAGAGGAAATACCATTTAGTTTTCGTTTAAGGAATACTAATTAAAATCCGTTAAGAAATCGCTGAAAGGAAGACCCACAAGGTTCTTGTAATCATTGTAAAATTAAACATCATGCGTCTTTTAAATGTAATATGCCAAGGGAAATAACGGTATATAAAAATGCAGTATTTTGGAAAATTAAAAGAAAAATTTGGAGGTGCCGGGGTATCGATCCCCGGTACCTCGCGCATGCTAAGCGCGCGCTCTACCATCTGAGCTACACCCCCGATTGTTTTTTACATTCGTCTTTAACATATTGGCGGCAGTTTTGTAGAGGAAATACCATTTAGTTTTCGTTTAAGGAATCCTAATTAAAATCCGTTAAGAAATCGCTGAAAGGAAGACCGACAAGGTTCTTGTAATCATTGTAAAATTAAACATCATGCGTCTTTTAAATGTAATATGCCAAGGAAAATAACGGTATATAAAGATGCAGTATTTTGGAAAATTAAAAGAAAATTTGGAAGTGCCGGGTATCGATCCCGGTACCTCGCGCATGCTAAGCGCGCGCTCTACCATCTGAGCTACACCCCCGATTGTTTTTTACATTCGTCTTTAACATATAGGCGGCAGTTTTGTAGAGGAAATACCATTTAGTTTCCGCTTATGGAATCCTAATTAAAATCCGTTAAGAAATCGTTGAAAGGAAGACCGACGAAGTTCTTGTAATCATTGTAAAATTAAACATCATGCGTCTATTAAATGTAACATGCCAAGGGAAATAACTGTATATAAAGATGCAGTATTTTGGAAAATTAAAAGAAAATTTGGAGGTGCCGGGTATCGATCCCGGTACCTCGCGCATGCTAAGCGCGCGCTCTACCATCTGAGCTACACCCCCGACTGTTTTTTACATTCGTCTTTAACATATTGGCGGCAGTTTTGTAGAGGAAATACCATTTAGTTTTCGCTTATGGAATCCTAATTAAAATCCGTTAAGAAATCGTTGAAACGAAGACCGACGAGGTTCTTGTAATCCCTGTAGAAGCATTTTGAAAATAAACATCAAACAAATTTATTATATGGAACTTTAAATTGTCTGAATATCTGGTTTAATATGTATAGCCTTTGTTGTTCTCTTAAATAATAGTATTAAATTTGCGAGAAGATAATATCACATATATAGTATTCGGTCTTTAGATACCACTGCACACATCGGAAAAGACTACCTTCTACCAAATACCACCAATTCCAGCTATAGAGAAAATTTAATTCATTTGAATAGAAACTTTTAACAATGCCGTATGCTAAAGGTAAGTTTTAAAATATTTAACATCATACGTCTATTAAATGTAACATGAGAAGGGAAATACCGGTTTAAAAAGATGCAGTACTTTGCAAAAAGTAAAAGAAAATTTGGAGGTGCCGGGTATCGATCCCGGTACCTCGCGCATGCTAAGCGCGCGCTCTACCATCTGAGCTACACCCCCGATTGTTTTTTACATTCGTCTTTAACATATTGGCGGCAGTTTTGTAGAGGAAATACCATTTAGTTTTCGTTTAAGGAATACTAATTAAAATCCGTTAAGAAATCGCTGAAAGGAAGACCCACAAGGTTCTTGTAATCATTGTAAAATTAAACATCATGCGTCTTTTAAA
Source organism: Ciona savignyi (assembly GCA_000149265.1). Lineage (NCBI taxonomy): Eukaryota > Metazoa > Chordata > Ascidiacea > Phlebobranchia > Cionidae > Ciona > Ciona savignyi. The sequence goes on from CH003018.1 coordinate 681,668, forward strand.
TGTAATATGCCAAGGGAAATAACGGTATATAAAAATGCAGTATTTTGGAAAATTAAAAGAAAATTTGGAGGTGCCGGGTATCGATCCCGGTACCTCGCGCATGCTAAGCGCGCGCTCTACCATCTGAGCTACACCCCCACTGCTTTTCTACAATCGTCTTTAACATATAGGCGGCAGTTTTGTAGAGGAAATACCATTTAGTTTTCGCTTATGGAATCCTAATTGAAATCCGTTAAGAAATCGTTGAAAGGAAGACCGACGAAGTTCTTGTAATCATTGTAAAATTAAACATCATGCGTCTTTTAAATGTAATATGCCAAGGGAAATAACGGTATATAAAAATGCAGTATTTTGAAATATTAAAAGAAAATTTGGAGGTGCCGGGTATCGATCCCGGTACCTCGCGCATGCTAAGCGCGCGGTCTACCATCTGAGCTACACCCCCGACTGTGTTTCACATTCGTCTTTAACATAATGGCGGCAGTTTTGTAGAGGAAATACCATTTAGTTTTCGTTTAAGGAATCCTAATTAAAATCCGTTAAGAAATCGCTGAAAGGAAGACCGACAAGGTTCTTGTAATCATTGTAAAATTAAACAGCATGCGTCTTTTAAATGTAATATGCCAAGGGAAATAACGGTATATAAAGATGCAGTATTTTGGAAAATTAAAAGAAAATTTGGAGGTGCCAGGTATCGATCCCGGTACCTCGGGCATGGTAAGCGCGCGCTTTACCATTTGAGGTACACCCCCCACTGCTTTTTTACAATCGTCTTTAACATATAGGCGGCAGTTTTGTAGAGGAAATACCATTTAGTTTCCGCTTATGGAATCCTAATTAAAATCCGTTAAGAAATCGTTGAAAGGAAGACCGACGAAGTTCTTGTAATCATTGTAAAATTAAACATCATGCGTCTATTAAATGTAACATGCCAAGGGAAATAACTGTATATAAAGATGTCCAGTATTTGGAAATGGTAAAAGAAAATGTGGAGGTGCCGGGTATCAGTTCCGGTACCTCGCTCATGCTAAGCGCGCGCTCTACCATGTGAGCTACACCCCGACGGCTCTTTTACAATCGTATTTAATATGTAGGCGGCAGTTTTGTAGAGGAAATACCATTTAGTTTTCGCTTATGGAATCCTAGTTAAAATCCGTTAAGATATCGTGGAAACGAAGACCGACGAGGTTCTTGTAATCCTTGTAAAAGCATTTTGAAAAAAAAGCATCAACTAAATTTATTATAATTATGGAAATTTAAATTGTCTGAATATCTGGTTTAATATGTATAGCTTTTGTTGTTCTCTTAAATAATAGTATTAAATTTGCCAGTAGATAATATCACATGTATAGTATTCGGTCTTTAGATACCACTTCACACATCGGAAAAGACTACCTTCTACCAAATACCACCAATTCCAGCTATAGAGAAAATTTAATTCATTTGAATAGAAACTTTTAACAATGCCGTATGCTAAAGGTAGGATAGGATAGGATATTCATGTTTATCCCCGTGAATGGGAAAACCTAGGGGGTTATCACACGGGCAATCGTCAGATCACCTCGCGCCCATCGTCGGGTTACCGGAGCTATTGCAGTGTGTTGTATATGATAGACACGTTCCTTCAATTTGGTAGAACCCATTAATCCGCTGGGTTCAGGCAATGTCCGTAAAGTGCCTTGCCCAAGGACACAACCGTCTAGCTAGCGACCAGTTTCGCACCTGCAACCTTTCGATTGAAAGGCGACGCACTTAACCGCTAGACCATCGGGCCGGACAAGGTAAGTTATAAAATATTTAACATCATGCGTCTATTAAATGTAACATGAGAAGGGAAATACCGGTTTAAATAAGATGCAGTACTTTGCAAAAAGTAAAAGAAAATTTGGAGGTGCCGGGTATCGATCCCGGTACCTCGCGCATGCTAAGCGCGCGCTCTACCATCTGAGCTACACCCCCGATTGTTTTTTTACATTCGTCTTTAATATATTGGCGGCAGTTTTGTAGGGAAATACCATTTAGTTTTCGTTTAAGAAATCCTAATTAAAATCCGTTAAGAAATCGCTGAAAGGAAGACCGACAATGTTCTTGTAATCATTGTAAAATTAAACATCATGCGTCTTTTAAATGTAATATGCCAAGGGAAATAACGGTATATAAAGATGCAATATTTTGGAAAATTAAACGAATATTTGGAGGTGCCGGGTATCGATCCCGGTACCTCGCGCATGCTAAGCGCGCGCTCTACCATCTGAGGTACACCCCCCACTGCTTTTCTACAATCGTCTTTAACATATAGGCGGCAGTTTTGTAGAGGAAATACCATTTTGTTTCCGCTTATGGAATCCTAATTAAAATCCGTTAAGAAATCGTTGAAAGGAAGACCGACGAAGTTCTTGTAATCATTGTAAAATTAAACATCATGCGTCTATTAAATGTAACATGCCAAGGGAAATAACTGTATATAAAGATGCAGTATTTTGGAAAATTAAAAGAAAATTTGGAGGTGCCGGGTATCGATCCCGGTACCTCGCGCATGCTAAGCGCGCGCTCTACCATCTGAGCTACACCCCCAACTGCTTTTCTTCAATCGTCTTTAACATATAGGCGGCAGTTTTGTAGAGGAAATACCATTTAGTTTCCGCTTATGGAATCCTAATTAAAATCCGTTAAGAAATCGTTGAAAGGAAGACCGACGAAGTTCTTGTAATCATTGTAAAATTAAACATCATGCGTCTATTAAATGTAACATGCCAAGGGAAATTACTGTATATAAAGATGCAGTATTTTGTAAAATTAAAAGAAAATTTGGAGGTGCCGGGTATCGATCCCGGTACCTCGCGCATGCTAAGCGCGCGCTCTACCATCTGAGCTACACCCCCGACTGTTTTTTACATTCGTCTTTAACATATTGGCGGCAGTTTTGTAGAGGAAATACCATTTAGTTTTCGCTTATGGAATCCTAATTAAAATCCGTTAAAAAATCGTTGAAACGAAGACCGACGAGGTTCTTGTAATCCTTGTAGAAGCATTTTGAAAATAAACATCAAACAAATTTATTATATGGAACTTTAAATTGTCTGAATATCTGGTTTAATATGTATAGCCTCGGTTGTTCTCTTAAATAATAGTATTAAATTTGCGAGAAGATAATATCACATGTATAGTATTCGGTCTTTAGATACCACTGCACACATCGGAAAAGACTACCTTCTACCAAATACCACCAATTTCAGCTATAGAGAAAATTTAATTCATTTGAATAGAAACTTTTAACAATGCCGTATGCTAAAGGTAAGGGATAAAATATTTAGCATCATACGTCTATTAAATGTAACATGAGAAGGGAAATACCCTTTTAAAAAGATGCAGTACTTAGCAAAAAGTAAAAGAAAATTTGGAGGTGCCGGGTATCGATCCCGGTACGGTACCTCGCGCATGATAAGCGCGCGCTCTTCCATTTGAGCTACGCCCCCGATTGTGGTGGACACTTCGTCTTTAACATATTGGCGGCAGTTTTGTAGAGGAAATACCATTTAGTTTTCGTTTATGCAATCCTAATTAAAATCCGTTAAGAAATCGTTGAAAGGAAGACCGACGAGGTTCTTGTAATCCTTGTAAAATTAAACATCATGCGTCTTTTAAATGTAATATGCCCAAAGGGAAATACCGGTATATAAAGATGTACAGTATTTTGGAATGTTAAAAGAAAGTTTGGAGGTGCCGGGTATCAGTTCCGGTACCTCGCTCATGCTAAGCGCGCGCTCTACCATCTGAGCTACACCCCCGACGGCTCTTTTACAATCGTATTTAATATGTAGGCGGCAGTTTTGTAGAGGAAATACCATTTAGTTTTCGCTTATGGAATCCTAGTTAAAATCCGTTAAGATATCGTGGAAACGAAGACCGACGAGGTTCTTGTAATCCTTGTAAAAGCATTTTGAAAAAAAAACATCAACTAAATTTATTATAATTATGGAAATTTAAATTGTCTGAATATCTGGTTTAATATGTAGTAGCTTTTGTTGTTCTCTTAAATAATAGTATTAAATTTGCAAGTAGATAATATCACACATATATAGTATTCGGTCTTTAGATACCACTTCACACATCGGAAAAGACTACCTTCTACCAAATACCACCAATTCCAGCTATAGAGAAAATTTAATTCATTTGAATAGAAATTTTAACAATGCCGTATGCTAAAGGTAGGATAGGATAGGATAGTGATATTCATGTTTATCCCCGTGAATGGGAAAACCTAGGGGGTTATCACACGGGCAATCGTCAGATCACCTCGCGCCCATCGTCGGGTTACCGGAGCTATTGCAGTGTGTTGTATATGATAGACACGTTCCTTCAATTTGGTAGAACCCATTAATCCGCTGGGTTCAGGCAATGTCCGTAAAGTGCCTTGCCCAAGGACACAACCGTCTAGCTAGCGACCAGTTTCGCACCTGCAACCTTTCGATTGAAATGCGACGCACTTAACCGCTAGACCATCGGACCGGACAAGGTAAGTTATAAAATATTTAACATCATGCGTCTATTAAATGTAACATGAGAAGGGAAATACCGGTTTAAAAAGATGCAGTACTTTGCAAAAAGTATAAGAAAATTTGGAGGTGCCGGGTATCGATCCCGGTACCTCGTGCATGCTAAGCGCGCGCTCTACCATCTGAGCTACGCCCCCGATTGTTTTTTTACATTCGTCTTTAACATATTGGCGACAGTTTTGTAGAGGAAATACCATTTAGTTTTCGTTTAAGGAATCCTAATTAAAATCCGTTAAGAAATCGGTGAAAGGAAGACCGACAAGGTTCTTGTAATCATTGTAAAATTAAACATCATGCGTCTTTTAAATGTAATATGCCAAGGGAAATAACGGTATATAAAGATGCAGTATTTTGGAAAATTAAAAGAAAATTTGGAGGTGCCGGGTATCGATCCCGGTACCTCGCGCATGCTAAGCGCGCGCTCTACCATCTGAGCTACACCCCCCACTGCTTTTCTACAATCGTCTTTAACATATAGGCGGCAGTTTTGTAGAGGAAATACCATTTAGTTTCCGCTTATGGAATCCTAATTTATATTCGTTAAGAAATTGTTGTAACGAAGACCGACGAGATTCTTGTAATCATTGTAAAATTAAACATCATGCGTCTATTAAATGTAATATGCCAAGGGAAATAACTGTATATAAAGATGCAGTATTTTGGAAAATTAAAAGAAAATTTGGAGGTGCCGGGTATCGATCCCGGTACCTCGCGCATGCTAAGCGCGCGCTCTACCATCTGAGCTACACCCCCGACTGTTTTTTGCATTCGTCTTTAACATATTGGCGGCAGTTTTGTAGAGGAAATACCATTTAGTTTTCGCTTATGGAATCCTAATTAAAATCCGTTAAGAAATCGTTGAAACGAAGACCGACGAGGTTCTTGTAATCCTTGTAGAAGCATGTTGAAAATAAACATCAAACAAATTTATTATATGGAACTTTAAATTGTCTGAATATCTGGTTTAATATGTATAGCCTTTGTTGTTCTCTTAAATAATAGTATTAAATTTGCGAGAAGATAATATCACATATATAGTATTCGGTCGTTAGATACCACTGCACACATCGGAAAAGACTACCTTCTACCAAATACCACCAATTCCAGCTATAGAGAAAATTTAATTCATTTGAATAGAAACTTTTAACAATGCCGTATGCTAAAGGTAAGTTATAAAATATTTAACATCATGCGTCTATTAAATGTAACATGAGAAGGGAAATACCGGTTTAAAAAGATGCAGTACTTTGCAAAAAGTAAAAGAAAATTTGGAGGTGCCGGGTATCGATCCCGGTACCTCGCTCATGCTAAGCGCGCGCTCTACCATCTGAGCTACACCCCCGACGGCTCTTTTACAATCGTATTTAATATGTAGGCGGCAGTTTTGTAGAGGAAATACCATTTAGTTTTCGCTTATGGAATCCTAGTGAAAATCCGTTAAGATATCGTGGAAACGAAGACCGACAAGGTTCTTGTAATCCTTGTAAAAGCATTTTGAAAAAAAAAACATCAACTAAATTTATTATAATTATGGAAATTTAAATTGTCTGAATATCTGGTTTAATATGTATAACTTTTGTTGTTCTCTTAAATAATAGTATTAAATTTGCGAGGAGATAATATCACATATATAGTATTCGGTCTTTAGATACCACTTCACACATCGGAAAAGACTACCTTCTACCAAATACCACCAATTCCAGCTATAGAGAAAATTTAATTCATTTGAATAGAAATTTTAACAATGCCGTATGCTAAAGGTAGGATAGGATAGGATATTCATGTTTATCCCCGTGAATGGGAAAACCTAGGGGGTTATCACACGGGCAATCGTCAGATCACCTCGCGCCCATCGTCGGGTTACCGGAGCTATTGCAGTGTGTTGTATATGATAGACACGTTCCTTCAATTTGGTAGAACCCATTAATCCGCTGGGTTCAGGCAATGTCCGTAAAGTGCCTTGCCCAAGGACACAACCGTCTAGCTAGCGACCAGTTTCGCACCTGCAACCTTTCGATTGAAATGCGACGCACTTAACCGCTAGACCATCGGACCGGACAAGGTAAGTTATAAAATATTTAACATCATGCGTCTATTAAATGTAACATGAGAAGGGAAATACCGGTTTAAAAAGATGCAGTACTTTTCAAAAAGTATAAGAAAATTTGGAGGTGCCGGGTATCGATCCCGGTACCTCGCGCATGCTAAGCGCGCGCTCTACCATCTGAGCTACACCCCCGATTGTTTTTTACATTCGTCTTTAATATATTGGCGGCAGTTTTGTAGAGGAAATACCATTTAGTTTTCGTTTAAGAAATCCTAATTAAAATCCGTTAAGAAATCGCTGAAAGGAAGACCGACAAGGTTCTTGTAATCATTGTAAAATTAAACATCATGCGTCTTTTAAATGTAATATGCCAAGGGAAATAACGGTATATATAGATGCAGTATTTTGGAAAATTAAAAGAATATTTGGAGGTGCCGGGTATCGATCCCGGTACCTCGCGCATGCTAAGCGCGCGCTCTACCATCTGAGCTACACCCCCCACTGCTTTTCTACAATCGTCTTTAACATATAGGCGGCAGTTTTGTAGAGGAAATACCATTTTGTTTCCGCTTATGGAATCCTAATTAAAATCCGTTAAGAAATCGTTGAAAGGAAGACCGACGAAGTTCTTGTAATCATTGTAAAATTAAACATCATGCGTCTATTAAATGTAACATGCCAAGGGAAATAACTGTATATAAAGATGCAGTATTTTGGAAAATTAAAAGAAAATTTGGAGGTGCCGGGTATCGATCCCGGTACCTCGCGCATGCTAAGCGCGCGCTCTACCATCTGAGCTACACCCCCGACTGTTTTTTACATTCGTCTTTAACATATTGGCGGCAGTTTTGTAGAGGAAATACCATTTAGTTTTCGCTTATGGAATCCTAATTAAAATCCGATAAGAAATCGTTGAAACGAAGACCGACGAGGTTCTTGTAATCCTTGTAGAAGCATTTTGAAAATAAACATCAAACAAATTTATTATATGAAACTTTAAATTGTCTGAATATCTGGTTTAATATGTATAGCCTTTGTTGTTCTCTTAAATAATAGTATTAAATTTGCGAGAAGATAATATCACATATATAGTATTCGGTCGTTAGATACCACTGCACACATCGGAAAAGACTACCTTCTACCAAATACCACCAATTCCAGCTATAGAGAAAATTTAATTCATTTGAATAGAAACTTTTAACAATGCCGTATGCTAAAGGTAAGTTATAAAATATTTAACATCATGCGTCTATTAAATGTAACATGAGAAGGGAAATACCGGTTTAAAAAGATGCAGTACTTTGCAAAAAGTAAAATAAAATTTGGAGGTGCCGGGTATCGATCCCGGTACCTCGCGCATGCTAAGCGCGCGCTCTACCATCTGAGCTACACCCCCGATTGTTTTTTACATTCGTCTTTAACATATTGGCGGCAGTTTTGTAGAGGAAATACCATTTAGTTTTCGTTTAAGGAATCCTAATTAAAATCCGTTAAGAAATCGCTGAAAGGAAGACCGACAAGGTTCTTGTAATCATTGTAAAATTAAACATCATGCGTCTTTTAAATGTAATATGCCAAGGGAAATAACGGTATATATAGATGCAGAATTTTGGAAAATTAAAAGAAAATTTGGAGGTGCCGGGTATCGATTCCGGTACCTCGCGCATGCTAAGCGCGCGGTCTACCATTTGAGCTACACCCCGACTGCTTTTCTTCAATCGTCTTTAACATATAGGCGGCAGTTTTGTAGAGGAAATACCATTTAGTTTCCGCTTATAGAATCCTAATTTATATTCGTTAAGAAATCGTTGTAACGAAGACCGACGAGATTTCTGTAATCATTGTAAAATTAAACATCATGCTTCTATTAAATGTAACATGCCAAGGGAAATAACTGTATATAAAGATGCAGCTTATCCCGGTACCTCGCGCATGCTAAGCGCGCGCTCTACCATCTGAGCTACACCCCCGACTGTTTTTTACATTCGTCTTTAACATATTGGCGGCAGTTTTGTAGAGGAAATACCATTTAGTTTTCGCTTATGGAATCCTAATTAAAATCCGTTAAGAAATCGTTGAAACGAAGACCGACGAGGTTCTTGTAATCCTTGTAGAAGCATTTTGAAAATAAACATCAAACAAATTTATTATATGGAACTTTAAATTGTCTGAATATCTGGTTTAGTATGTATAGCTCTTGTTGTTCTCTTAAATAATAGTATTAAATTTGCGAGAAGATAATATCACATATATAGTATTCGGTCGTTAGATACCACTGCACACATCGGAAAAGACTACCTTCTACCAAATACCACCAATTCCAGCCATAGAGAAAATTTAATTCATTTGAATAGAAACTTTTAACAATGCCGTATGCTAAAGGTAAGTTATAAAATATTTAACATCATGCGTCTATTAAATGTAACATGAGAAGGGAAATACCGGTTTAAAAAGATGCAGTACTTTGCAAAAAGTAAAAGAAAATTTGGAGGTGCCGGGTATCGATCCCGGTACCTCGCGCATGCTAAGCGCGCGCTCTACCATCTGAGCTACACCCCCGATTGTTTTTTACATTCGTCTTTAACATATTGGCGGCAGTTTTGTAGAGGAAATACCATTTAGTTTTCGTTTAAGGAATCCTAATTAAAATCCGTTAAGAAATCGCTGAAAGGAAGACCGACAAGGTTCTTGTAATCATTGTAAAATTAAACATCATGCGTCTTTTAAATGTAATATGCCAAGGGAAATAACGGTATATATAGATGCAGTATTTTGGAAAATTAAAAGAAAATTTGGAGGTGCCGGGTATCGATTCCGGTACCTCGCGCATGCTAAGCGCGCGCTCTACCATTTGAGCTACACCCCGACTGCTTTTCTTCAATCGTCTTTAACATATAGGCGGCAGTTTTGTAGAGGAAATACCATTTAGTTTCCGCTTATAGAATCCTAATTTATATTCGTTAAGAAATCGTTGTAACGAAGACCGACGAGATTTCTGTAATCATTGTAAAATTAAACATCATGCGTCTATTAAATGTAACATGCCAAGGGAAATAACTGTATATAAAGATGCAGTATTTTGGAAAATTAAAAGAAAATTTGGAGGTGCCGGGTATCGATCCCGGTACCTCGCGCATGCTAAGCGCGCGGTCTACCTTCTGAGCTACACCCCCGACTGTGTTTCACATTCGTCTTTAACATAATGGCGGCAGTTTTGTAGAGGAAATACCATTTAGTTTTCGTTTAAGGAATCCTAATTAAAATCCGTTAAGAAATCGCTGAAAGGAAGACCGACAAGGTTCTTGTAATCATTGTAAAATTAAACAGCATGCGTCTTTTAAATGTAATATGCCAAGGGAAATAACGGTATATAAAGATGCAGTATTTTGGAAAATTAAAAGAAAATTTGGAGGTGCCAGGTATCGATCCCGGTACCTCGCGCATGCTAAGCGCGCGCTCTACCATCTGAGCTACACCCCCCACTGCTTTTCTACAATCGTCTTTAACATATAGGCGGCAGTTTTGTAGAGGAAATACCATTTAGTTTCCGCTTATGGAATCCTAATTAAAATCCGTTAAGAAATCGTTGAAAGGAAGACCGACGAAGTTCTTGTAATCATTGTAAAATTAAACATCATGCGTCTATTAAATGTAACATGCCAAGGGAAATAACTGTATATAAAGATGCAGTATTTTGGAAAATTAAAAGAAAATTTGGAGGTGCCGGGTATCGATCCCGGTACCTCGCGCATGCTAAGCGCGCGCTCTACCATCTGAGCTACACCCCCGACTGTTTTTTACATTCGTCTTTAACATATTGGCGGCAGTTTTGTAGAGGAAATACCATTTAGTTTTCGCTTATGGAATCCTAATTAAAATCCGTTAAGAAATCGTTTGAAACGAAGACCGACGAGGTTCTTGTAATCCTTGTAGAAGCATTTTGAAAATAAACATCAAACAAATTTATTATATGGAACTTTAAATTGTCTGAATATCTGGTTTAATATGTATAGCCTTTGTTGTTCTCTTAAATTATAGTATTAAATTTGCGAGAAGATAATATCACATATATAGTATTCGGTCGTTAGATACCACTGCACACATCGGAAAAGACTACCTTCTACCAAATACCACCAATTCCAGCTATAGAGAAAATTTCATTTATTTGAATAGAAACTTTTAACAATGCCGTATGCTAAAGGTAAGTTATAAAATATTTAACATCATGCGTCTATTAAATGTAACATGAGAAAGGAAATACCGGTTTAAAAAGATGCAGTACTTTGCAAAAAGTAAAAGAAAATTTGGAGGTGCCGGGTATCGATCCCGGTACCTCGCGCATGCTAAGCGCGCGCTCTACCATCTGAGCTACACCCCCGATTGTTTTTTACATTCGTCTTTAACATATTGGCGGCAGTTTTGTAGAGGAAATACCATTTAGTTTTCGTTTAAGGAATCCTAATTAAAATCCGTTAAGAAATCGCTGAAAGGAAGACCGACAAGGTTCTTGTAATCATTGTAAAATTAAACATCATGCGTCTTTTAAATGTAATATGCCAAGGGAAATAACGGTATATAAAGATGCAGTATTTTGGAATATTAAAAGAAAATTTGGAGGTGCCGGGTATCGATCCCGGTACCTCGCGCATGCTAAGCGCGCGCTCTACCATCTGAGCTACACCCCCTACTGCTTTTCTACAATCGTCTTTAACATATAGGCGGCAGTTTTGTAGAGGAAATACCATTTAGTTTCCGCTTATGGAATCCTAATTAAAATCCGTTAAGAAATCGTTGAAAGGAAGACTGACGAAGTTCTTGTAATCATTGTAAAATTAAACATCATGCGTCTTTTAAATGTAATATGCCAAGGGAAATAACGGTATATAAAAATGCAGTATTTTGAAATATTAAAATAAAATTTGGAGGTGTCGGGTATCGATCCCGGTACCTCGCGCATGCTAAGCGCGCGCTCTACCATCTGGGCTACACCCCCGACTGCTTTTCATCAATCGTCTTTAACATATAGGCGGCAGTTTTGTAGAGAAAATACCATTTAGTTTCCGCTTATGGAATCCTAATTTATATTCGTTAAGAAATCGTTGTAACGAAGACCGACGAGATTCTTGTAATCATTGTAAAATTAAACATCATGCGTCTATTAAATGTAACATGCCAAGGGAAATAACTGTATATAAAGATGCAGTATTTTGGAAAATTAAAAGAAAATTTGGAGGTGCCGGGTATCGATCCCGGTACCTCGCGCATGCTAAGCGCGCGCTCTACCATCTGAGCTACACCCCCGACTGTTCTTCACATTCGTCTTTAACATATTGGCGGCAGTTTTGTAGAGGAAATACCATTTAGTTTTCGTTTATGCAATCCTAATTAAAATCCGTTAAGAAATCGTTGAAAGGAAGACCGACGAGGTTCTTGTAATCCTTGTAAAATTAAACATCATGCGTCTTTTAAATGTAATATGCCAAGGGAAATACCAGTATATAAAGATGTACAGTATTTTGGAATGTTAAAAGAAAATTTGGAGGTGCCGGGTATCAGTTCCGGTACCTCGCTCATGCTAAGCGCGCGCTCTACCATCTGAGCTACACCCCCGACGGCTCTTTTACAATCGTATTTAATATGTAGGCGGCAGTTTTGTAGAGGAAATACCATTTAGTTTTCGCTTATGGAATCCTAGTTAAAATCCGTTAAGATATCGTGGAAACGAAGACCGACGAGGTTCTTGTAATCCTTGTAAAAGCATTTTGAAAAAAAAACATCAACTAAATTTATTATAATTATGGAAATTTAAATTGTCTGAATATCTGGTTTAATATGTATAGCTTTTGTTGTTCTCTTAAATAATAGTATTAAATTTGCAAGTAGATAATATCACATATATAGTATTCGGTCTTTAGATACCACTTCACACATCGGAAAACACTACCTTCTACCAAATACCACCAATTCCAGCTATAGAGAAAATTTAATTCATTTGAATAGAAACTTTTAACAATGCCGTATGCTAAAGGTAGGATAGGATAGGATATTCATGTTTATCCCCGTGAATGGGAAAACCTAGGGGGTTATCACACGGGCAATCGTAAGATCACCTCGCGCCCATTGTCGGGTTACCGGAGCTATTGCAGTGTGTTGTATATGATAGACACGTTCCTTCAATTTGGTAGAACCCATTAATCCGCTGGGTTCAGGCAATGTCCGTAAAGTGCCTTGCCCAAGGACACAACCGTCTAGCTAGCGACCAGTTTCGCACCTGCAACCTTTCGATTGAAAGGCGACGCACTTAACCGCTAGACCATCGGGCCGGACAAGGTAAGTTATAAAATATTTAACATCATGCGTCTATTAAATGTAACATGAGAAGGGAAATACCGGTTTAAAAAGATGCAGTACTTTGCAAAAAGTAAAAGAAAATTTGGAGGTGCCGGGTATCGATCCCGGTACCTCGCGCATGCTAAGCGCGCGCTCTACCATCTGAGCTACACCCCCCACTGCTTTTCTACAATCGTCTTTAACCTATAGGCGGCAGTTTTGTAGAGGAAATACCATTTAGTTTCCGCTTATGGAATCCTAATTAAAATCCGTTAAGAAATCGTTGAAAGGAAGACCGACGAAGTTCTTGTAATCATTGTAAAATTAAACATCATGCGTCTTTTAAATATAACATGCCAAGGGAAATACCGGTATATAAAGATGTACAGTATTGTTGGAATGTTAAAAGAAAATTTGGAGGTGCCGGGTATCGATCCCGGTACATCGATCCCGGTACATCGCGCATGCTAAGCGCGCGCTCTACCACCTGAGCTACACCCCCCACTGCTTTTCTACAATCGTCTTTAACATATAGGCGGCAGTTTTGTAGAGGAAATACCATTTAGTTTCCGCTTATGGAATCCTAATTAAAATCCGTTAATAAATCGTTGAAAGGAAGACCGACGAAGTTCTTGTAATCATTGTAAAATTAAACATCATGCGTCTATTAAATGTAACATGGCCAAGGGGAAATAACTGTATATAAAGATGCAGTATTTTGGAAAATTAAAAGAAAATTTGGAGGTGCCGGGTATCGATCCCGGTACCTCGCGCATGCTAAGCGCGCGCTCTACCATCTGAGCTACACCCCCGATTGTTTTTTACATTCGTCTTTAACATATTGGCGGCAGTTTTGTAGAGGAAATACCATTTAGTTTTCGCTTATGGAATCCTAATTAAAATCCGTTAAGAAATCGTTGAAACGAAGACCGACGAGGTTCTTGTAATCCTTGTAGAAGCATTTTGAAAATAAACATCAAACAAATTTATTATATGGAACTTTAAATTGTCTGAATATCTGGTTTAATATGTATAGCCTTTGTTGTTCTCTTAAATAATAGTATTAAATTTGCGAGAAGATAATATCACATATATAGTATTCGGTCGTTAGATACCACTGCACACATCGGAAAAGACTACCTTCTACCAAATACCACCAATTCCAGCTATAGAGAAAATTTAATTCATTTGAATAGAAACTTTTAACAATGCCGTATGCTAAAGGTAAGTTATAAAATATTTAACATCATGCGTCTATTAACCCTTTAAAAACGTTAAGAACAAATTTGTACTTTTTGACATATGCTCATTCAAAATGAAAAATCTCCAAAATTTCTTGTCGAAACTGCTAAAGTTTGGTCTCCCTGGAAAGCTATATGATATATCTTTTGAAAACAGCAAAATTAAACATAACTTTGCATTTGAAATTTATAAGTAAAGTTTAGTTGAATTTTATGTTTTTTTTGGTCTAATTTTTAGGGAAAATTAACACAAAAAAACGTTTTTTTTAATACTACGCTCAAAATGTTTGTTTCATTTAATGTCTCTATGGCAGTTTCGCTTCTTGGGATGTCCCGAATGTGATCTTACCAGTTTTTTTTACAGTTTTAGGGGGGTTTTGAGCATCTTTACGGTTGTAGTCTGCAATTTGGTTCAAAGACTTCATTTATAGTTTATTTCATAGAATAGTAGTAATATAAAGCAATATAGACTTGATAGCAATCTAAACTTCTATTCTAACATTTTTTATAATAAAAAAAACGAAAAAAAATTGCCATGGGTGGACCTGTAACATGAAATTAGTGACGTAATATTATTTTGATGACGTCATCAAACCAAAATTATAATATAATTGTAGGAAATTTGTTTCTGAGTAACTTTGTAAAAATAAGTTAGGCTGTATTGTCAACAGATCAAAAACTATAACATTGTTAAAGAAAGAATATGACGTGGACCCCCAGATAGTGACATCATCAAAAAATAAAAATTTCAGACATTTTGGAAATTTTATTTCGAACAACTCTAGTGTTGAACATTTTGCTCTAATTATAACACGAGAGGCGCTAGAGCACTACAAAGCGGACTCGGTCAAAACGCGCAAACTGCGCAAAAACAATCTCGTTTCTAAAGGGTTAAATGTAACATGAGAAGGGAAATACCGGTTTAAAAAGATGCAGTACTTTGCAAAAAGTAAAAGAAAATTTTGAGGTGCCGGGTATCGATCCCGGTACCTCGCGCATGCTAAGCGCGCGCTCTACCATCTGAGCTACACCCCCCACTGCTTTTCTACATTCGTCTTTAACATATAGGCGGCAGTTTTGTAGAGGAAATACCATTTAGTTTCCGCTTATGGAATCCTAATTAAAATCCGTTAAGAAATCGTTGAAAGGAAGACCGACGAAGTTCTTGTAATCATTGTAAAATTAAATATCATGCGTCTATTAAATGTAACATGCCAAGGGAAATAACTGTATATAAAGATGCAGTATTTTGGAAAATTAAAAGAAAATTTGGAGGTGCCGGGTATCGATCCCGGTACCTCGCGCATGCTAAGCGCGCGCTCTACCATCTGAGCTACACCCCCGACTGTTTTTCACATTCGTCTTTAACATATTGGCGGCAGTTTTGTAGAGGAAATACCATTTAGTTTTCGTTTATGCAATCCTAATTAAAATCCGTTAAGAAATCGTTGAAAGAAAGACCGACGAGGTTCTTGTAATCCTTGTAAAATTAAATATCATGCGTCTATTGAATGTAATATGCCAAGGGAAATAACGGTATATAAAAATGCAGTATTTTGAAATATTAAAAGAAAATTTGGAGGTGCCGGGTATCGATCCCGGTACCTCGCGCATGCTAAGCGCGCGCTCTACCATCTGAGCTACACCCCCGACTGCTTTTCTTCAATCTTCTTTAACATATTGGCGGCAGTTTTGTAGAGGAAATACCATTTAGTTTCCGCTTATGGAATCCTAATTAAAATCCGTTAAGAAATCGTTGAAAGGAAGACCGACGAAGTTCTTGTAATCATTATAAAATTAAACATCATGCGTCCTTTAAATGTAATATGCCAAGGGAAATAACGGTATATAAAAATGCAGTATTTTGAAATATTAAAAGAAAATTTGGAGGTGCCGGGTATCGATCCCGGTACCTCGCGCATGCTAAGCGCGCGCTCTACTATCTGAGCTACACCCCCGATTGTTTTTTACATTCGTCTTTAACATATTGGCGGCAGTTTTGTAGAGGAAATACCATTTAGTTTTCGTTTAAGGAATCCTAATTAAATTCCGTTAAGAAATCGCTGAAACGAAGACCGACGAGGTTCTTGTAATCATTGTAAAAGCATTTTTAAAAAAAACATCAACTAAATTTATTATAATATGGAACTTTAAATTGTCTGAATATCTGGTTTAATATGTATAGCATTTGTTGTTCTCTTACATAATAGTATTAAATTTGCGAGGAGATAATATCACATATATAGTATTCGGTCTTTAGATACCACTGCACACATCGGAAAAGACTACATTCTACCAAATACCACTAATTCCAGCTATAGAGAAACTTTAATTCTTTTGAATAAAAACTTTTAACAATGCCGTATGCTAAAGGTAAGTTTTAAAATATTTAACATCATACGTCTATTTAATGTAACATGAGAAGGGAAATACCGGTTTATAAAGATGCAGTATTTTGCAAAAAGTAAAAGAAAATTTGGAGGTGCCGGGTATCGATCCCGGTACCTCTCGCATGCTAAGCGCGCGCTCTACCATCTGAGCTACACCGCCGATTGTTTTTTACATTCGTCTTTAATATATTGGCGTCAGTTTTGTAGAGGAAATACCATTTAGTTTTCGTTTATGGAATCCTAATTAAAATCCGTTAAGAAATCGTTGAAAGGAAGACCGACGAGATTCTTGTAATCATTGTAAAATTAAACACCATGCGTCTATTAAATGTAACATAAGAAGGGAAATACCGGTTTATAAAGATGCAGTATTTTGCAAAAAGTAAAAGAAAATTTTGAGGTGCCGGGTATCGATTCCGGTACCTCTCGCATGCTAAGCGCGCGCTCTACCATCTGAGCTACACCCCCGATTGTTTTTTACATTCGTCTTTAATGTATAGGCGTCAGTTTTGTAGAGGAAATACCATTTAGTTTTCGTTTATGGAATCCTAATTAAAATCCGTTAAGAAATCGTTGAAAGGAAGACCGACGAGGTTTTTGTAATCATTGTAAAATTAAACATCATGCGTCTTTTAAATGTAACATGCCAAGGGAAATACCGGTATATAAAGATGCAGTATTTTGGAATATTAAAAGAAAATTTGGAGGTGCCGGGTATCGATCCCGGTACCTCGCGCATGCTAAGCGCGCGTAGCGCCCGCGCTCTACCATCTGAGCTACACCCCCGACTGCTTTTATACAATCGTCTTCAATATGTAGACGGCAGTTTTGTAGAGGAAATACCACTTAGTTTTCGCTTATGGAATCCTAATTAAAAAAAAAGTTATAGAAGTATCAGGGGATACTTCTATAACTTGAAAAAACCGGCCCCATTTTGATCAGATTTGCTGGAAATTATTGCGTTGGCGACTGCTTTACCACTTTAAAGATTTGCTCGTAAATCATGATTGTTACAGGCTTGCCATATTGACCCGTTATCTATAAAATCGGCTCATAACTTTAAGAATTATTGGATAACATGACCCAGATATGTAAAAACAGAAATTTATGTACTAACTCTCGGGAATTCCCCGAAGCCGTGAAAAACTAAATCGGGCGGTTTAGGAATTAAGCTTCTTTTTACTATGGTGCTTGACAAGATGATTTATTTATGTGGTGAAATTTTCATAAATCTAACACGAATAGGCTACTATTTTTTTAACCGCACATGGAAAATAAATTTGGTTTGGTAACTATGGGACCCCTGCGTTTATGCTTGCAGAAACAAAATATTGCAGTCGGGTTAAAACCTTTTGGAATTTTAAATAGCATACACCTGACGTGCACATATCTGACATTAAGATATATTGTATAATGAACATGTATAACATAATCGGTTTGTTACCTCAAGGAGCCATGCATTTCTGCTTGCAGAAACAAACTACATACTCGGTGTATAACATGCACCAAATATGGTCAGTGACCCTGTGTGCATAAACATATAACATACAAATTTTGTTTAAGGAATAGTGGTGGTTAAACACGTGGTTGACACTATCTAATTAAAACATATGTTTAAGTACATTATTCCAGTTTTCCCAATGAATTTTCCCAAAATAGATTAACATTATTCCAAAATATTTAGATAGAGAATCAGAATACAAACATAAATGATGCGTACTCCCCGTACATATCTTTATCCCCTTACCGGGAAATCCCCACGAATTTTTTTTATTGAAACTAGTAATTAATCCCATTTGCGATCCATTTAAAAACGCAGTACATGTTCAATTGAGTTAAATCTACTAGATATGTTAGATTTTGATCTGAAGGTGCAAATTTTTAGTAGTTCGCTCAAGGAGATTTCCCGATACACTCAAAAACTACGCCTTTTTCGATTTTTCGGCTCCAATTTTTTTAATTTAAACAGCCAATATATAGGGACTGGTAAATAGTATTTACTTTAGAAATTGAACAAACATTTTAGAAATAAATTATATCAGGGAAATCAATTTAAACAAATTATGCGACACCCAATACCCATTTCTAGCCTTAATTAGAAAATATTGTATATTCAATTTGGATTGGTAACTCGGAAATCCATAAGTTTCTTTCTAGTTGCCGAAAGTTATACCAAAAGTGAATATATAACCAGGGAACTGGTGGTTTGTGCATGAAGAAACATATACCGTATATTCAAGATGGGTTTCAAAAATAGCGGTGGCTAACACGTGACACTCTCTAGTTTCATTCGGCGGGCCACACAAAAAGAAAGGAAACTGCTCACTAAAACTATTGAAACTATTTTAACCCAGCCCTATACACCAATCTTGATGCCGGAAATAACCGCACTTCCAACCCCATGTTTAACACTAATGCCCTATTCTTCATTTAGGTTTACAGTTTCCCTCCTTTTAGTTTTTCCCTATGCCTCTTATCAAACGTTCCTTTTTCACATTGGAACGAAGCGTTTCTTCAGCACGTGAGTTTTCGAAGTATCGTATATAAGTTTGAGTTGTTTTTCGTCAATATACCATGATGCCACGTAACCTGATATTAAAAGCAAACACAAAACCAGTCCAAACCAATACCACACCTATAAAACAAACACACCGCCTTCGGATCTGTCTGTGTGCGTCTTTCTCATATTAAACTTTCATGCGACGCTGCGCGTGGAAAACCTTGTCGATGTCAGTGTTTTTGTTTTAGCTTACAATGTACTTGTGTTTTACAGTGAGGATTATTTTTATTAAAACTATGAAATATATATTAGTGGCAATTTTATTTGCCATCGTTGCTGATGTTTCAGCAGTGCAACATGAAGTTATTGAAAAATTAGCTCAACGAACAATGGAGGAAATATCAAGGCAAACCAACGAAAACATGGATTTCGTGCAACTAGTCTCATTTAACAAAAAGGTAAGTTTTTAAGTAATCGTAATATTTGTAAACGTGTTAATGCTAGAAATGTTGATCTTATACTAAAACGTATTATGTAAATTCAATATTTAAGTGTATTATGCGGTGTTTTATCAGGCCTATTTTTTAGCATCAACAGCCCGCGTATTATTATCCATTCATTTTAAAGAGCATGCAATTTAACATGTTTAACCGATATCATATCATATTATAAGTCAGAGTTAATCGTTTTATTACAGAGAAACTACAATTCAGTATATGCGGATTGGGCGACACGGCTTTCTTTACGAATGGATGCACGTCGGTCAGACGGAGAGCTGGTGGATTGTCAAGCAGATATCGATGTTTTGGACACACGAAATACACTATCTATTAAAAGTTACGGATGCCAGCAACAGCAAGGAGCATTTCAAAGAAGATCAGGAGAAAGTCCGTGTTCTGCGGAGGAGAGCAATGTCAGTGTAATTTATTGATATGACCATTTTTTTATAATTATACCACGTTTAAACATGAGATAAAATATGTTAAGTTTGTTCTGACACTAAAGATTAATAAACATTTGTTTGACATGAAGAGTATTCGCCAAGAAGCACTTCATCTCATGAACAACGGTGTAGACGAATTAAACGCTGAATTTGGTTCGCTGGGCATGGATGCACCTATGACTGGAAAATACACCAACCCTGTAGTGCAAACATGTACCAAGGTGGAAACTATAGATGGCGTAGAGTACAAGCTAAAAATGCAAGCATCACAAAACAATCAGGTACTGTAATGTTATATATCTAAAATTAATAACTTGATCAATATTAAAATACCTATATTATCATATTGCCTGCCACAGGCGGTTGCAATAGCTCCGATAAATTAAAAGGAGTAGTTTTGACGATTTAACTAATTGGTTAAGGTGGTTTGAAAGTAGGCTACTAATAAGTAACTATACTCCGTGATCAATATATTCATGTTAATACTTTTTTTAGAATATGAATTGCGACATCACAATGTTAAAAGGAGAGAACGGGAAGTATGACCTTACACAAAACCAGTGCCAAGGAATGAGTTAAATGCTTTTGTTCAACGATGTCAGTTAATTGTAATTTCAATTTTTAATTTATCTTTTAAACCTGCAATTAAAACGAGTGCTGGAATAAACGCGCACACAAAAACATCACTAGTACAATTTTGTAAATATTTTCGATTTATTTTTTATTTCCTGCTAGTTTTATATTATGCTTGTTATGGCAGAGAGGTCTACTACGAGGTGGTGTTTGTGGGACTTATCAGTTGTCCTGATTTGCCAGGACAAATGTCCCTATATCCGCTAACGTCTATAGCTAGAACAAAGTCTTCTGCATATGTACCTACATAGAACTAAGCTTGACTGACCGCGGATCAACTTAATAGACAAATTAGCACACTTCAGTATACAGATAAAAGCATGTTCTTTATAAATATGTTAACTTGTAAAAAGTAAGATTTGATTAAAAAAACTTTACAATGCAAAGAAATTACGTATGTGACAGACGGTGACTTAAAGTGTCAATAGCGTCATAATGTTAAAACAAAATGATTAAGCTATGTATTTGTCTGCTCATATCCTACATTGACTAAGAATGTGATGATCACGCTGGT
The DNA here is from genome assembly GCA_000149265.1 of Ciona savignyi. NCBI lineage: Eukaryota > Metazoa > Chordata > Ascidiacea > Phlebobranchia > Cionidae > Ciona > Ciona savignyi. The sequence goes on from CH003018.1 coordinate 702,822, forward strand.
CGCCTGTGTCTTTTGAAGGCCATTTTACAGCCATTGTGTCTACACTAAGGGTTTTATTAGCTAAACAAATAATATAAAAAAATTCTTATCGTAAAGAAAACACTGTGGTCCGTGGGTGTGCAGACCACGGGTCGCAAAGAACTACGGATGTCGAGTCGGGTGTGGCATCGAAAGCAGCCAAGACGCCGTTTTATCTGCACCGGAAGAGACCAGTGAAAAGATTGTACTTATATATAGGCATCTATGGATTAAATTACCCCAAGCTGTAAAAATGTGTAAAACTTGGTAGAAATATTTCTAGTTTTTGTTTAACTTCTTAAACCACTGCCTCAGTTCAGGTAGGCCTAATGACACCTAAGTCGCAGGGATGTAATCGATTCGTTGCAGCAAGTTCAGTTGGAAAGAGGTATGGCGATATGTAGACAACCGAAAATTAGTACATTTAAAACTATATGTAACACAACATGTGAGATTGCTCCGATAACGGGTGCGAGGTAATTTGGCGATTGGGTGTGTGATTAAGTGCGTTCCTATCATGGTTTCAAACCCATTACTTTCGCTTCCGTTTTATCGGCCCACCATGCTACTTGTAGCTAGGTACCTAGCCTAACTAAAAAATGTATATAAAATGATACACTTGGATAGGATATTCATGTTTAACCCCGTGAATGGGAAAATCAAGGGGGTTAACCGACGGACAATCGTCAGATCACCTCGCGCCCACCGTCGGGTCATCGAAGCTATTGAAGTGTGTTATGTATGATTCACACGTTTCTTTAATTTAGTAGAACCCATTAATTCACTGGGTTTGGCAATGTCCGTCAAGTGATTTACCCAAGGGCACTACCATCTAGCTAGCGACCAGGTTCGAATCTAGGAACCCTTTGGCTGAAAAGCGATCAACTTAACCACTAGACTAATCTGTCGGACAAATACATTTGTAAACAAGTACAAAAATGTTATATGCTCAAAATAATTTATTGCAAGAAATAAGTAATCTAGTCAAGACATAGCCTAATTTCTATACTAGGCAGAATGTATTGAAGAAAAAACGAAGTATGATCAAAAAAATCTCCCTAGGAGAACAAATATAAATATCTTTTTACAAAACAAAACGAACAGAGAATAAAGAAAACAAGATCGGCACCTTCAGACAGTAGCACACGCTGGTCGAGACCTTAACGTGTTCATATTTTGCTCCCACTGTAATCAATCATTCGTTAAGATTCCACTGGGGTTAAAGCGGTATCCATCACCACGACCTCCCAGTTTTGAATAACTAGCGAACATGTCATAACAGTGTGTTTCATGATTAGAGCACTATTTAAAATGTAACAAACGACACATAGAAAATTAGTTTGGCACAATCTCATATCATTTACATAAATACGCACTCAGGGAAAAGACAACTAGGAATGTAACACTTAGCGAGAGGCAAGGTTGTTCACAGTGGCGTGGCAGTGAATGAAGCAGCTAGCCGCAGCTGGGAAGGGTTTGGTCGCTCATCATTTTGCAACAAGTGAGATGTATCAGGTGAAACTTTAGCATCTGATCAAATAAATTGCAAATTGTGAGAAATACAACTAGAAAGTTTTTTTTTAGTTTACTTTTTTTTTGTTTCCACAGTGAAAACACGAAGCAGGTTTATTGATAAAAATTTGGAAACGGGAAAAAAACGGCAAAACGACAGTCGTTAGAACACGTCTAAAAAAGCAATAAATTAAAAAAATAAAATAAAAGACCCCAAACTACAATAAAAAGACCCCAAACTACAACCAAGGAAATCCAACTTACCTTCATCAGTTGATAGAAACGAATCTGGTGAGGAGTTGGACGAAATAGAGGTCGTTCCGTTTGGAAGTGTAATCACACTTACACTAATTCTTCTCCGTGGTGGGTGGCTAATGTTTGGCCCAATACCTGATAAACTGACGCCTCGGTCTTCAGCTGTGGAGCAGTTAAGAGGAGCAGACGTGTTTTTGTAGTTTGTGATAAATGGATAGATGAATGGACCTTGGATCGAGTTCATGTCAAAACTAAAATGAGGTTTCGGTTTTGCGGCTTCATATTTTGAGCTGTTTGTATAAATCCAGGAGTTGCATGGCTGGTATTCTTTGTACTTTGGCGATGCAGGGTGATGGGTTGAACTTATTAACAAATTCTCTTTCTCAGTTATATAATGAGAGTTTGGTTTTGAAAGAGCTTTACTTTCAGTGCTCATAACACTTGCTTGCTTTGTATGCTGATTGGAAACAACATCTGATGCAGGTTTTGTAACATCGGAGCTATCAATCGCCCTTGTCTGCACAAGACCACAAATTAGACAAGCAAGAATCATAAATTGGTAAGAATCAAGTACTTACAGACTTCATAACTGATAGGATTTCCTGTAGCGGAGGAGGTTTTACATCGTTATACGATTGAGTATCTGACAGACCATCATTGGCATGATCGACCGAAGAAGTAAGAGGTCCATCTGAATAATAACACATAGTTGTAATAATAAACAAAACTTTTAAGCGACCTATCATACGTTGCATGTGATTCCGCAATACAATAGTCTTTTTGATCCCGAATCCTTTAACAACCAATACCATGGAGAGAGCTCGAAGCATTCCCTCACAGGAGCGGAATCCATGATGTTCAGCATCTAATGCTTCACCATGTTTTGCCTTATAAGCTTGGTTGAACTCCCTGTAAGTTGGAAGTATTTAATGGATTGTTAAAAGTTTAAATACATTACAAATAATACCCAAGAGTCATGGTTCCATTATGAGCGAGCAAAATCGCACGGATTCTCTTCCCTCGTTGGTATATGGGCTTTAAACTTAGCAAGGTGTTTCCACTGTTTGTTTCGAACTGTAACAAACATTGGGTCATGAGGTTTCATGCATAGATTTTTTATTTGAAGTTGATACATATGTAAGTATATTATGCACTCGACTATATTGAATACATATTGACCTTCGCAATCCCCGATAAAGCTTTTTTCACAACATCAGTCAGAGAGAGAAACCCATATTCACATGGCGCGATACATTCATTGTACCTATTGAAATAAATACTAATTACCTGGGAAAAGTACATATTTAATCTAAGCCATGCACAACTAACCGATCAATGTATACTTGCTGCAAATGATTAAGATTAACTTGTTCGTTGTTTAAATCCAGCATCAAAACAAGAAGTTGGGCGCACAATAGGCGAATTGGTTTTCGCTCGGATTGCTTCACCACTAACTCATTATTTGGTCCTCTGGCAAGCTGAAGATAAAGGCTTACTATTAAACACAATGTTATTAAAATAATTTACTTTTTAGATGTTCTTAATATGTGTTGTACAAAAACATAACCTATGAATATTTAGATGCACAGTTGCTTAAGCATTCAGTCGTAGATGCTTGAGAGAACTTGATTTATTAACAAATTAGTTTCATATTGACCTTAACTGCATGTGAGAGAAGCTTTACAACAGACTCAATATCATCACAGTTGTAGTGGCGTGGTACAAGTGGAAAGCTGTACTTGTGTGAATACATTGATTGCAATCTACTGAGTGGGATGCCAACTGAGTCATTGCTATCTCCACCTTGCTGGCGTAGCAACCCAACCAGTTGTGAGGTGAGAACCTTCAGCTGCTCTTCATCTGTGAGTTGCAAGTATTTTTCCGGTACTTCATCAATTACCTAAAAAAAAATCTTTAGGTTGGCAGATAATACTTTACTACTGGTTAACCGAGCGCAAAAAAGCTTTATTGAAAATTAGAATGACTGTTATGATATCAGTTTGTAATTTTCATGTCACACAAGCTCCTCATTGTTAGTGGACAGTGACTATAGTTTAACATTTTATACGTAACTAAATAACTACATGTTTAAAGTAATTATAAGAAAATTCCCAAAACACAAACTTAAGATTCAACCACCTTGACCACTTGTGGCAGTGACTCAAACAGGTCAAGCAATTTACTGAAGCCATAGTTGGATAGTTTGCATTGGCGGCCAAACTGGCGGTGGTAGGCAGGCACGAACTCAGTGAATGACATTCGACACCGGGGGCGCAACCTCAGTATTTCAAACAATTCATGGGAGAACAGATTGGTTCTTTGGATTTCATCGATTGTCCTTTCTAGATTGGAAATACCATGCTCATTATCATTGGGGATAAGATGGGTATGTAATTCTTTTTAAAAGATGGTTATGGTCAGATTTCTAAATACAATCTAAAAATAGAAACAAATTCCTGCATAATAAATACAATAAGCTTTGCGTGTTCTTTACTGTGGTTGTTTAAAGCCAACAAAAAAACAGCAATTGGCTATAATTTAACAGGCAATTAAGTGTACAGCTAATTTAGTTGAAATATAAAAGATACAAACCTCTTGTGGGGAGTGACAGCACAATGTTGTCCCCTTCACCAGAAACGCCAATGTTTCCATCCGGAATGTCATCAAGGATATCCGAGAGCACGCTTACCCCATAATCTCTTAAATTCCACACACGATCAAAGGTTCTGTAAATTATAAATTAGGAACTACAAAATGTAGCACTACCAGTTATTTTAGATTTATATACATACCTATAATACATATCAGGAAGCTGAGCCACAAGAATTGCTCTGTCAGGTGATGCTTTCAAAAGTTTGATCATTTCCTGAGTGAATCTTTTAACTTGAGCACGATGGGTTAGAGTGAGTAGATGATTATGAGGAGGACCAATAATCTGAGGAAATAAGTATAATTTAAGGAAACTGACTTTGAAGTGACCATGAAGCTTTGATTTCAGTTACAATATAAACATTGAATGGAACAAAATTGGATCTTAAACTAACATTTTAAATACTAACCCCCATTTGAAATCAATTCTTGAAACGATATTTGATAAATCACAATAATATAAAAAACAACACATCATTGATGTGAAGTCATGGATTAATTCATAAAAGCTTTATGGGAAAACACAACCGATAACTTGTTGATATTGCAAAAGCTTTAATCTTGTTGAGATAATGGAAAATATTTTAATGGATTAGAAGCTATATACATCAACACTCTCTCATCATGCAACCATTTAGTTTACGATTCCTTCATGGAATGAATACAGAAAATTTGGATGTACAACAACCTTATTCAGTATCAGAAAATGGCCAGACATATTGCTATTTTAAATCTTATCATAATCTGCTTTGTGTTTTTGGGAGATGCTGAAAAGAAATACTTGAACAAGGTAAGACTATCGTGTAAAATTTAAAAAAAAAAGGTTAAACATTGTATTTCAAAACCAGTTTTGTTCATTCACAATTGACCAATGTAAAGAAGAGCCTTACAACTTGCTTAAGTCATGTCAACTTGCATTAAACGAACCAGAAAAGTTAAAGGGAATATCGGATCAATTCTTGTGTACACACCGAGATAAGCTGGTTGGAAAAGCAGGTAAAATAAGTTTATTGCCTTGGAATTTATCTAATTTCACTGCTAAGTATGTTGTATGTGAAAATCATTAACGTTGATTTGTGTTTTATAGAGTCGCTGGTGAAACGATCGATCGACCAGGTTGGAAACAATCGAACAAAGAGATCAACTGGTTGCAATATCTGCACACGCAGTTCCAACCAGCAAATTATATACGCAGCACAAGATGCGCAATTTGGAACTGAAAGAATGCTGGAATTGGTACATAACCCAGGTACGGGTGCAATAATTATGTATAAACAGCCAAAATGGCCGAAGGCATTACCCGTTTCATGTAAAGTTGTACAATTTATTCGACAGTTTAATAAACATAGTTATGAGAAAGAAAAAGGTTTTGAAATTTACAACTTGATATATAATTACAGCCGAAAACTTGTACCAAACGTACACGGTGCAGAGTTGTAATGGCAACACGCAAGCATATGCTGGAGGAAGAACACACACTTGTAAGAAACAGATGTTGGAGTTTACTGCGGCTGTGTTTGGGGAGGGGGATGGTGTGATTGTTCAGAATGTCAAATATCCAGCAACATGTGCCTTTTTGTATAATTGCTAAATGCTAACTGCTTTTGCTTATTTTGTGTACATTTGCTTTTGTTTGCCTCGGTAATTTTTGCATATAAAATCGCACTTTAATGATGTAAATTTATATATATATATAACAATTTCAAGTGAAGTAAAATACACCACTTAGATATTCTTATGCTGTTTAAATAAACAGGTTAAGAATAAATTGGAAAATGCACTTTTTAGCATCGTAATAAATACAAAGGGAGCACGGAAGACCTTATCTCTTCTTGTATAGTGGCATGGATATTCAGTCCTATTACTATATTTTTGTAATGACTGGATAAATTTGTTTTTTTATACCTTTGTCATATAAAGACTACGTTTCCCCATGCATCATACACGATTAAATCACTAATGACTGTTGAATATTTACTCAATATATCTTTACCAAAACAAAGAAAGCATTATAAGAAGTTTTTTTGTTTTCTAAACAAAATAGGTGAAGATCCCCAAGACCTCACAACTGTTAGGATTGTTGCAATTGCAATATCTGTGCCATGTCAAAAAACACGTACTTAGGATTTACAATTATACTAAAGGTTTGAGGTAATCTGGGGGTGAAAAGCATATAGAAAATCAAATTTAATAAAAATTAAACACACAATGATCATTAATTACAAGATAAGACTAATTGTTAATCTAGACGTTAACAACCCCATGAACCACATTATTGATATTTTCATACAATTAGAAGGTAAGCATAACCATTTACATAATGCCAAGTGCCAACACTGTCTAAAGAAAACAAGAAAAATCTAAATTTACCTGAACAACATGTGGAATAGAAAGAAGCATATCTGATACGCTGGAAAAGCCATTTGTACGAAGAGCGTGACCATAGTGTCTTTGGTAAGCCATTGATACATCAGCACAAGGTAAACAACAGTATGGAAATGTCTGTTGAACAAAACAGAATGATGTAATCCATTAGTGAAAGAATATATGACATACCTTTAAAAGATCAACAAGCTCTCTGGCGAAATTAACGAGGTTTGAAGATTTTGATCGAGAGGAGGTAGAAGTTTCACTTGCCGTGTCAGAACCTATGGGAGAATCATCAAAATAACTTTGGGAATACAAATGATCCAATTATGCCAATAGCAACTATTACTACATTACATTGTCCAAAAAATATGAACAATCCTGCATTGAATTGTAGTGGTGTATATATATTTCAAATGTAAACTGCAACAAATGTACTACAGTTAAAATTTTAATGATGTTAATATGTCAATTATTTTTTTAAAAAGAATTAGAATTTTATTTTATTTTGAACTACCATTATCACTATGAGGTTGGGACCAGACAACCGTCTTAACATCGCCATCAATAATCTGAACTCCAGGTACATATGAAATCTGGTGCTCGAGAAACACTCCTGATCCTTCCTACAAATTAATTTAAGAGTTTAATAATCCTGCAAAGCGATTAAAACTTAATAAGGACTTTTGGTTAAATTCTGCAATGCATAGGAAACTAAAATGATTTATGGTTAAACTTTACCTGGGGGTACGGGAAGCTGCCGAACTGAGCCAAATAGCATTGTTCAAAGCTGCAAGGTAGGGAAAAGTCAAAGCAATGATTGCATAGCTTTAAAAATACAACTTCAAAACTTACTCACCTATTCAAAACTATGGAGCCGCTGTGAGAATAGAGCAGTGCATGAAGCTTTGCAGAGAATTCTCGTAAACCAATATTAATCTTTATTGGAGGTCTCATTTGGACTCTGTACATAACCTTATTAATTTACTTGTTACCTATTAAATGAGTTTAGTAGTTAATTTACCTGTCCGGTCGGTAATGTTGTTTACATACAGAAAACAACGGATTTTCATCATTCCTATTAAAAAGTTAATATTTTAGCAAAGCCAAATAAATTAGGGGAAGTATATTGGGGAGCAGTGAAAGTGAACTATAGATTGAATACACCCGTCTTATAAAACGGATATACAACAGTATTGACTAACAGGATATATGACATCACGCTCAATACATCAACACAAACTCCGTCGCAGATTGAATAACAAAACTGCAATTATATCATATTACCAGATGTAATCAGTGCACTTTTTACTTACTTCGCAAGAAAGATGAAAACTTTATCATTAATTTCCCGAAGAACAACAAAGTCATGCAACTGTCGAATTTGACCTAGCTTCAATGCCTTGTGATAACTAATGAAGTAATCACCTTATAAAATACTAATAAACACAAATTATTATACCCACGTTACCTTTGAGCATAAAGTGATATAAGCTCGTTAAATTGAATTCCATTCCGAGCATATTCTTTTAGAAGAGGAAGCAGCTCTTTCCTTAAGAGACAAAAAAACTTTATAATTAGAAATAAATAAATGTATTATTGGATAAAACAATACATACATGTGCAGTACTAAACAAACAATGATAAAGTACTATAAACAAAGTGACGAACTTAAGTAATGTCCTTTCATCTTCTAATTTCTGAGAGATTGTGACAAGGATTCGTTTGTTGCCGAGTTTTCTCCGGTGAAGACTTTGCAAGATAATAGAAGCAGAATCCACATCAGGTACAGTAACATCACACATCACTGTGAAGCGGTTATGCGGTCGAATTTGAAGCTTCCACAGCTGAAAGCAATATATTAAAAATCATATTATTAAACAAACTTAGAAAACAGCGTTGTATTTACTAGGGGGAAAGTTTACACTATGAATAATAAGGTAACCAG
>CH003018.1:711670-731042 GCA_000149265.1 Ciona savignyi
ACAGTAAATAAAAAGAATACATATATTTTTGGGCAATAATTAAATAAATAGGAATGAAATAACCTTTAATATCTGTATTGAATTACTTTGTAGATGACAGTACAGTACTTTCTATTATTTAATCAGGAGCAATTTTATAAATGAAATCAAGTAAAAATTTTAACAAAGTCCAGTAATTAGAACAATTCTACAATAAATCTGCCATACCTGTGTATGCTGTGTGATTAAATTCCATATTTTTTCTTGAATTGTTTTCACACCAAGTTGTGCATCGATGTTGCTTATGGTGAGTTGCACACCACTGTCTGCAAATAGTGAAACAAATCACATCAAAATTAATGCTTTAACAACATAAGAAACACTCAATTACCATTTGAGACAGGAGAATGATTTGAAGGTGAGTCAAACTTATCTGGACAAGAAGCTTCATGAATCCTTTATAAAAATTGGATAGATCAACGGTTTGTTTATTGCAGTGATAATGTAAAATGTATTAAAATTATAAAACAATTGATCAACTTTATTTAAATGTAAATGTTTGATTCTCACCGGTTCGATTGTTGCATTAGATGACGCGCCATCTGAAATGAAAGTAAAATAAGCACCACACGCGAATCATGATTATTGACATCGATCATAAACTCACCTGCGGCTGAAATGCTCTGCGTCGTGGAGTAAAGTGTTTGGAAAGTGCGGATAAATCACTTGTTTTTCGCTGGACAAATATTTTGTTGCCATGTACCATCTCACCATTCAATCTTTTTAAGGCTCTAAAAAAATTGATGTAAAAGCACTTTTTTTACAGATGTAGATGAGTTAAATTTAGAAGCAGATTAAACTACAATCATTAGAATGCGCACCTACGAGCGAGCTCTTCAGTGCTAAATTTGATGATAGCTGTTGGTGGCATGACATTAATCACCTTCCCCCCACAATTCTCCGATATTTGCTTTAGCTTTCCACGGATCATACCAACATCTACGTAACTGGGAAGATTGGATACAAGCAAGTGTTGCTCAGAAACAGAGTCCTGCGTAAATAATTTCAGTTAGTTAGACAGATCAAAACATTTAAAATGGTTTTAATCTTGAGTTGACCGATAACGTTATCAGAAAATAAAATTGTTATGTATTCTTGAATTCCAAGAATACTTTACTAAACACAAATTAGGTTATTGATAAACAGAACATAACCACCTTAGATGCATAGACAACAGGAAGGTCTGCAACAAATTCTTCATATGAAACAGCAGTATTTGCAGCCTCAACTAATGCTTTTGAGGCGTTCACAGGGTGAATAAGAACCACAAAATACTTATGACGATGACGAAGGTCACTAACTTCAGAGGTGAAATTACAATCGCCTTAAAAAACACATTTTAATAGTAAAACAGTGACAAATAACAGTGAAGCTAAAACATTTATAAATATTTATAATTTTTTTTTCTCACCGGTAATTAGTATAACGGTGGCAGGCGCAATGTGGGTTTGAGCATATCTGCGTAAACTTTGTCTTAGTTTATCATCAGCTGCGTTCTTGGCCACTGCGTTCACATGGATCACATTCACCTACAATATATATTTTGTTTAATAAAGCTTTGGTCAAAAACTTCTTAGTTAAATACCTGAGCATTGTTTAGGTCTTGTATAACATGTCGACTCTCTTTATTAATATCACAAACTGCCATGAATTCTGCCTCTACATGGTCTGTGGTGAGCAATAGCATACTAAATATCACATTCATGTATTATTGGGGTAAATTAAAAGAATATAACACGAATATACATACCATTAAAAAACTGTCTTCTAATTTTTTGAACAATGGCCAAAGAGGATTTTCCAGACGGGACTTGGCAATTTTCAATATCCCAGAAAACACCAATAGGAAATATTTTTTTTGGAGAATCTTTATTGAAAAGAACAGTTGAAACATCCCCATTTTCACTTGCTGTCAGCTGTTAGGTCAAGAAAAAGTATTACAATCCGACGTAAATGAACTGCACACACACAGCATAAAAAGCACACCTTTTGCAGCAAACACTCGTGACTAAACGGTGGTTTTTGTGAAAGTGCAAAGTGGAGCAAACACGAAAGCATTGAAACACAAATATCACGTGGCAGGATATCTTTGATCTTGCGTTCAAAATCAGAAAATGATGAGCAATGCTTGGAAATTTCAAATATTTTTTTAGTAAAATGGTTCGATTCAGTTTTAAAGGAATTTAATTTTGTTTGTTCCCGAGGGCTGCTAAAGCCAGAGTCTGGATGTGAAATACAATCTTGCGACCTAACAGAACTCTTTCCAACATCAAGCATTTGTAATAACAGTTGAGCGGGTGGTGTAGGAATAGGTGATCGTGGTACAAAATCAGCCGGTGTCATCAGTGGCTCGCTTACAGCTGTAGAGTGAGTTGGTGTGTTCAGTGGAGCATAACTAATGATGCTGGGATCTTGATCGCCCACTGGTGGAGACATTAGCCACTGCGGGACATTGGAGTTCCGTGGATGAATAAATTCGGGTGTAGCAGACGCAACAGCTCCTGTCAAAATTAAACAAATGTTTATTAGAAATTGGAAAAGAAATGGATGTATTACATAACCAAGTAATAAACTAATAGTGTACCAAACTCTGTAAAAGTTCCATTAACATTTGTAGGAGTTAGTACGCCTTCATGTACTGACTCTATGCTTTGCCAGTGTAGAGCCGATCCTTGGATTCCCTGTAATTTTGTATCATATATTATAACTATTATACTATATGTTGCAGCAGGAGTATTGCAATAAACAGGACTCATTTACAAACTTACTGTTGGGGAAAAAGTGAAGGATTGAGGGGGACAATTTTGCAACGGAAAAGCAAATTGTGAAGGTGCATCATATATTGCAGCAGGACTTGCAGGTTGACTTGAGTACGGATAGATGCACAGTGATTGGGGTTGCAACAAGAAAGGATCATAAAAATTGTTTGATGAAACTGCAGCAGCAGTACTGGCTGGTACCTCATTGCTCATATTACTCAGGGTATTCTAAGCAGCTTATTATTGAGCATTACACAACCAGCTTGTAATACTTACACAATACGGTACTCTGCAAATAATAATAATGAGCATATATACAAATAGCATTGATTAATTAGTACATTGTCTTGGGTAAATATGAATGTGGGTCCTCAAACAATTGTTGCTTTGGTTACATAGAATTACAAAAATATACATTTCATTTACAGTAATTGAAACTTAAAACGAGTGCAGTAGTGTGTATACATTGGAACAATATGATTATTAATAATACTGTTTTTACCATTACTAGACAAAGCATGTACCATTTGTACACACATGCTTAATTCCCAAAATATACATACAATCAACAATTTTTGAAAAAAATTGAAAAAATATTTTTGTCATATCAAATTATACAATCTACGTTTTTAAACACATTTTGTCTCATCACAATTGATCTATTATTACTAAAATTATAAGTAAACAAATTAAATTGTGTGCAACTATTTCAGGCAAACCAAAATGTCATGTTATCTCCTCGATACAGGTACCAGCACCGCTAATATTGTGCACAAAGATACAGGACAAAACATAAATATGATGATGCGAAAAATAGTGTAAGATATTCCCACACTTTTATTTTATCAATGCTATCAGATAGCCAGCAGTAAAACAATTATTCAAGATAACGATTTTTAAACTTCTGTTTATATATCTATACATTACACTAAATATATTTTAAGAATGTTGAATAGGATCATAATAAATAGGCTATAACTTTTAACAAGAGTTTAATTTATTTTATGTGAATTAAGATTAAACGTTGGTGCAAACATGTTAAAAAGCAGCATGTTAATGTTATTTATGTAATACGCCAAATGCAATTCTTACAGGGCAGTAAAAATGTAACAAATATTGGATGACGTATTTATGCTTTGCGAACCCATCTCATCTTAACACCAGCATCGGTTCGAATACGTATTGAAGCAGCTTCAGCAGAACGCACCGTATCTTTAACACTCATCATTAGATTCTGTGCATTGTGCACCAACATCTCAGTGGCTTGCTCAGCAGCTTCTTCTTCATCTTTTGTCATCTCGGTCGAATCACCAAGAGAAGCAGCTTTAACAGTGGATAAGATGCGGAGTTGAGTGCTGATGGTTGGGATTCGATCTAATGTCTTTTTCATGTCGGTTCGGATTCTTCTATCTGTGCATTTGTCTGCAACTTCATGAGCTAGACGTGTTACATCATTGGAAGCTTTTGCAATTTCCTTTGCACATGCAATCAAATCACTCTTTTTGCCTACTTCTCCGCGAACAAGATGTGACATTTTGGCCATAAGCAGAGCCATTCTCTTAGCAGCAGCAATAATATCATTTCCTTTGCTTTCCCATTTCCTCGCTTCTTCATGAAGCTCACGAGCAGCTTGCATCATGGGAACATCTTCCTCTTGCTCTTCTGGAAACTCTTCCTCTTCTGGAGGAGGAGGCACTGGTGGAGCATACTCATTCTCTTGTGGCAGTGGAGGTACCGGGGGTGGCTCCTCTTCGATCACCATGTTCTTTGCTTGTTGCGCAATTCTTCTTGCTTCCACTGTGTTCCGAACTTGAGAAACAGCCCTGATCAGTTCATCATTCTTATCCTTCACATTTGCTTTTGTAGAACCACTGTTAGGATTTTGAGCATATTCTCGAGTTGCTTGTACCATGGGATTGATTGTTTGGCTTAATCCGTTCAAGTTTGATTTTAACTCTTGAACATATTCAGCATCATCAGTATTTTCAACCTCTCTCTTACCAGCCATCAAGATCCTATGTGCTCTGCGGGCAATGTTACCTGCTGCAGGCAACGCCACAGTTGGTCTGTTTTCTTGGATTGCAGTTAAACAGGTTTTATGATCTTTCTTAATCCCATCCTCCGATGCTTTTATGAAGTCCACAACATCCATTGCATTGTCTACTTGTTCAGTAAGGTCATCGACATGCTCAGTCCACTCATCAGTCAAAGCCTTTAAGTGATCTTTAGCCAGCTTGTTATCAGGATAGTCTAGAACAATCTTACCAGCATTTATTACTTGAGGAGTTAGCTCTTGTATCTTTTTTGCTGACACTGTTGCCTTGGCAACTTTTTCCTCAGCCCCTAATTCACTGGTTGCTACAGCTTGCAGACCTAAGTTGGCTAATCTTGCAGCTTGTTTTGTCAATGCTTGAGATTTTTCAGCGAACTTTTCTTCTCTACCTGCTACATGCTTGGGTGCAGATGCAGCAGTTACAAACTGCTTCAGAACTGTTGTTGTATCGGAAAACTCATCAGCAACTTGACCAATTACTGCCAGCTTCATGTTTTGTTTAAGTTCCTGAAGTTTAACCTTAAGTTCTTCGGCAAGTTTCTTGGCTTCAGGTGAATTTCCTTGACCTCGCTTAACCAAGTCTGCTAGTCTATTGCACAAACTTTCACATTCTGCCGCGTTTTGAAGCAAAGCAGCTCTAATTTCAGGATTTTCACACTCGACTGCAAGTCTTCTAGCATCACTCATCACACTCCGAGCTGCCAGAATTCCTTTTCCACCATCTTCTGCTCCTGGATTATCAAGCCACTTATTTGCTGCATCCAACTTCGCTTCAAGTGTTTGAGGAAAGCCACCAGAGGCAACAGCTTTGCCAATTTTGGCATTGATCTGTGCTATTTTCTCCGCGGCCTGCTTAGATAAAAGCCGAGCTTCAGGTAGGTGACCAAGGCCCTTTTGTCTGTAGTCATCTAATTTCTCCATCAATTCATCCAATTCATCACACAACTTAAACAATTCAGCAGCTTCTTTAGCAGTTTGCGGATTGGCTGCTAATATCTGTGCAATCTTCCTAGTTGCCCCTACAAGTTGTTTGACGTCATCAGATCCAGTACCAGGTCCTGGTTTAGCTTGAGGATCAGCAAGCCATTCCTTAGCAGTTGGTGTTTTACTTGAGACAAGAGCAAAAGCCTGATCAAGCTCTTCAAGGTTTTTCAATGCTTCATCAACATCTAGCAATAAACCATTCAAAGCTGTCTGAATTTGATTAGCAAGATGACGAGCCTCAGATGAATTTCCTTTGTTTTGTCTACGTAGAGCAGCAAGCTTTTCTGTCATGATTCCAATATCATTGCACTTATCCAGTATTTTGGATCCTAATACACCACCGGCTTGGTTTCCAATTTCCCGAGCCTGGTCCAAGGTTTGACGCAAAGCCAACTCATCAGCGGTGTCCGGTTGAGCAGTTGGATCATTTAACCAACGATTTGCAGCAACCAAATTCTTGGCCATTTTATTGCGAACTTGTCTCAACTCTAACACATTTGTTGGCTCTGTGGAAACTTCTTGATCTGTAGAAACTAATTGCAGCACCCGGATAATTTCAGTGATTTCATCAGATAAATTCTTAACATAATATTCTCTATTAGTACATGAAGCATCACTTCCCACACCAGCTTCATTGACTGTTGTAACATACACTTTCATACTTGAAATCAAATTAGGAAGCTGGCTGCGTAAATCTGCAACTCCAGTTTTCAGCTTATCAGCATGCAATGCATTAGTAAGATCTTTGGATCTCTGTAAAACCAAATCGGACAGATTTGTCATCCCTGGTGTTAGGTTTTTGACATATGTAACAAGATCTTCCATTCCCTGAACAACTTCGGATACCTTGAGATAATCTCGAACTTTACGACAAACATGGCAGATCCTTCTCACCTCAGCTTCATCAAAGATGAGCAGCAAATCTGAGGTTCCTTGAAGAATTCCTCGAGATCCGGCAATCAGTTTCTCCCGACCAGCCTTCGAGTACTCATCCCCCTCAATAAGTTTGGCCGAGTCCATTAAAAGATCCGCTGCAGTTTGCACTTTTTTAATAGCTTGCGGAGTGTCCATTTTTAGAACCTGATCTTTAGTTGTGGCAATTTGGGCGTTGCCTACTGTTGCTAGATTATTAACTGCAGAGCTAACTGCTTGAATAGGTTTCATGAGAGACGGCATTGCAGCACCATCTTCACCTTGCTCATGCAATATGACAAGGTGGGAGACCTGCTCTGCAACAGGTTCCAAGATTTGCTCGATGGTCTTGGTGTGAAACACAGGCATTGTCAATTTCAAGCTATTTAATTTGGGTCATTAACAAATTGTTATTGCTGATTTGTTGTAGTATGAACTACCTGTATTAAAGATATTAAGATTCATATACGACCACTGCTTATACTCATATACAAGGAAGTATTTACTTAGGTAAGGATTGGTGGTCTGGTCTACCATTTAAAACATAAATTTAACTTATTTTGATTGTTCATTAGCAACATAACGATGATGAAAATTATATAAAAAACTGCTTAGATAAAAATGTTTTACACACAGCAAATGGTATATGTAATGTTAATTAAAAAGCTATGTTGTAAACACTAAACAAAATATCCTAAAAAATAGAATAAAAATGAATAATTTTCAATTTTTCATCTAATGAATTTCTGATATATAACCTGCTTCTACTGTATTGGGTGACCTTTTGATTACATATAGGCTTATTATGAGTGTATATATGATGTGATATTCATGTTTATCCCCATGAATGGAAAAACCAATGAGGTTCAATACAGAGCTAATCGTCAAATCACCTCGTGCCCACCAACGGGTTATCGTAGCTATTGCAGTGTGTTGTGTATGATTCACATGTTACTTCAATTTAGTATAACCCATTAATTCGCTAGGTTGCGGCAATGACAGTTAAGTGCCTTGCCCAAGGAAACAACCGACTAGCTAGTGAACAGTTTCGTACCTGCAACCCTTCGGCTGAAAGTCGATGCACTAAGCCACAAGACTAATCTGTCGGACCATGATCTAAACTTAAAAAAATAACTGAGTGGCCTTAATTGATGATAAAATATAATTGAGTCGCCTCAGTAGATAAAATTAAAAATTGACAATAACGTAACCGACAGGACACCAAATTCAGGCAACACCTAGTATGAAAAGATAGTCACTTTTCGCCAAGATGTCGAGTGTGCACGCACCAAATATTTAAGTGTGCAAACGTCCAAGAGCGCACACTTCAACATATCTATCTACATATTGAAAAAATATACTGACAGTAAATTACCCGAAGTTCAGAAATAGGTTTACAGGTGTGTTGTAATTTATTATACAATGTTTATGTTTAAAGCGTAAGGCCGGGTCAACAAACACGCTAATAAGCAGGCGCACCGTTGGTTTGTTTCCCATATACGGTGGCTCCCGAGCATACGCTTAGTATGAAGAAACAATCACCTTTCCGCCAGCTCGCGAGCGTGTGTGAAATTACCCAAGTGTGCAAAGACGCAGGAAAATAAAACTTGAGTGTGCAGCTGCCGTACTTTCCATATTGGGGCAATACCAAAAGGAGGGAAAGCGGGAACTGCTTACCAAAACTATTGAAATTAATTTTAACCCTTTTCTAAACACTAATTTTAAACCCAAAACTAACCCTAACTCTAACCCCATGTTTAAACTAACCATAATACCTTAATATTCATTTTGAGGTACAGTTTTCCTCCTTCCCGCTTTCCTTCCTTTTAGTTTTCCCCCAAATTCGCATATTCAAAAATTTAAGAAATTAAAAGTATTTTCCCTGCTTTAGTCTTACTTCTACCAGTACCAGTTCGACGTGCTGCCTCACGTGCTGAGGCTGACAAGAAATCGACATTTAACCCAAGATCTATATGGGACCGACTAAAATGCAATCGCTTACAGTTAAGTAAATTAAAACAGAAATCGTCAAAGGTTTGCTTAGAAAATTACTACAAACTAAAACGAACTGAAGACTACATAACTATAAAAGGAAATATCAGCAAGAGTTTTTTACAGTGTTCACAAATAATTTTATTGTGCAAATTTTCATATAGAGATATTATATATATACATTAATTTCGTTTTTTTATTTATTCTATAGTTATATACAAAATAAATGTTATGCCAATATTGACAATTGATCTAAACATAATATGCAACTTAAAATACGCATCGTCAAACAAATAGGCCTACGCATATCCTCCGGGCAGCCTATTTAAAAATATATTCTTTGGGACATACACTACACCTGTGTGTGTGTGTGCGTGTTTTGTGTGCGTGTATATGTCGACATTTTGTATTACTTTAGCGTGTTTTACCATAGAATACTATACGGCTTTACTTTAAAATCAGTGCGGTGAAGATACGGCAACCCTGTTACAGATTGATTTAACCGGCCGGACATAGGTTACGGTGAAGGTTGAAATTATGGGCCAGGCCTCATAATAGGTCTTGGCTTTATTTTTCTTTTCTGTTTTTTATAAGCATATATTTTTTCACTAAATTTTTCACTAAAAGTTTTTGTTAGTTATGCTTTTTTTATACACTTTTTTAACCTGGTATATGTTCGAACCTTTTATGGTCTCGTCGCCAAGACTAGTTTTGTATAGAAATTCGTATATATGTATCGTTGCGTTAACCCAGGGGTGGGCAACATACGGCCCGCGGGCTGGGTCCGGCCCGTGAAGTGATTTTGACCGGCCCCCAGACTGTATCTAACAATAACCTGTAATGTGGCCCAGGTCCGGCCCGCTGCCTGTATCCAACCACATCCTAATGTGGTCCGACGCATCATTCCTAAAAGTTGCCTATCACTCTACTCTTACCGCACTGGTAATGCGAGCTGGTGAAATAAACAATTGCTTAGTGAACCAACAATTGTGTTATCACACTTTTTAAACAAACAATATAATGTCAAAACAGAGAGCGTTGCAAACATCACCCAATACTGGGTACTGCAGTAGCCTACCCAATACAGGGTACTGCAGTAGTCCTATGTGTAACAACGTGATCGTTAGGGCTATTTTTTCTTATACCTTATATGTAAATTCTAAATACAAATGGATTTTATGAATTATTAAGGATTATTAACCATGGGATATCCTATAAAACGTAAATTAGAAAGAAAGTGTCAATTAAGCATTTAACAAAGATTGGATACCAAAAGTATTTTTCACAAAGGTTGGCAACAAAGCAGTATGTTTACTGTATTTCCAGAGTGTTTAGTTAGTAAAAGAGTACAACATTAGTCGTCATTATTTGACGAAACATGGAAACTATGGCAATAATGTAGTAAATAAATATGTTGTCAAGTTATTGAATATTATTCATCTTATAACCCGGCCCACCAAGGATTTCATATTCCCACATCTGGCCCGCCGACAAGAGAAGTTGCCCACCCCTGCGCTAACCCGTTGGTCACACGACCGTAGAGTAACATTTTCTTTTTTATGGGGTTATAGGTTTTAGGCATCGGGTGGGCTTTACAGCAAGACCGTTTTTGTGCTAACTGACCATACCGATCAAATAAAAAAGTTATTCATATAATTTATAGATAAACCATTATATTAAAAAAAAATCAAATCGTCGTATTGCAGTTCTTTGCCAGCCAGATGTTTACTCCTATTCGATTAGCAGTGAGAATTAAAGTCCAGCAGTAATTTTGTATTTTGTCATGCATTTCCTTGTCTACAATATCAAAGAGCGTGGCACCAAGCCCTTTGTACGATGCATTAGATCGGGGTCAAATCTGGTTAAACGGCACTTTTGGCTTATAGGTATCCATAAGTAAAGAATTTCGTAATCTCTGCCGACCCACCTGTTAGGTAATGATTTAAATTGGATAAAATGATAATCCACTTGAAGCTGTATTGGGAACAGACACGTTAAAATATTTAAACAATTTGATGAACGTAAAACATAATTACTGGTTCCTGCTAGTATTGCGTAAAACAACGAAGTGTAGAATGTAACTACAAATTCCGTTGTTCTATTTAAATAATTATTTTGCGGAGTTAAAGTGGCAAGTGGTAGACAGTCGCCGTCACTTTTCGAAATGACCTAGGCTACCCTATGACACTTCACTATCCGCCGTTGTATTTTAAGTAAATCATTGCGTTTTCTAATGTGATAGTTAATTTAGTTTTTCTAATGTCAAATTCTTAATTACACAATCTAAGCTATGTGTCAATTTGTTATCCAAAAAATCCAAAAAAATGTGTTAACCGGGGTCAAGTTGGTATTTTAATAAAGATCGACACTTGTGGTCAGGATATATTTTAATTGGTGCAGTAGAGCGTAATCATAACCATTTTAGCCTATCTCGTTTGGTCTTCCTTTTTGACCGGCAACTAGATCAACTTATTTACTCGCAAGCATTTGTACAAAAAAGGGCGCTTTGTTTGTTACCAAAAACAAATTTTTGTAATTTAGTTTGTAAATAATAAACAAACACCAAGCGAACAAAAAGGGCTGTCACTCAAATGGCGTTAAAAAACGAGCAATCGTGGGATTACCTCGTATTCAACGCAGGATGACTGAGCTATCGCAGTGTGTTCACATCTGATATTACATTATCATAAACAACGGAATGAATCTATACTGAACGAAGGCAACATTTGTTATGTGCTCAAAGACACGTATTAGAAAGATTTTTTTAATTTCTAATTCGACCATTATATGACATTTCTTGACTTAACAATTGATATCACGTAAATACGGGCTCCCTTCGATTCCAAGGGAACACATTTTGATTTTTGTCCTGGTCACAAGCATGCCCTGTCGCCAGGTCATTCGGTATAACGAATCATTTATTAAAAATTATTCAATCCCCGAAAAGGCAATTTTGCTGAAACTAGTGAATAGTCTCATTTTCGCTCCATATATAGAGAAACAAAATGTCAAATAGAGTTAAATCGTGTGGGGTGTTTAGCCAATGTGCTAAGAACATGCGGTGCCAAATTCTAAGTAAATTGCACAAGGAAAATATTTCATTGTTGCAATAACAGAACAATTCCTGAGTAACTTATCCAAACTTGATATTTGACGCGCTACGTAATAGCTAATCGGCCGCAACATTGTTGGTCAAACCACAAAAATTTTTACGGACACCAACTGACACCCAAATTTACTGACACTCAGATTTTCCGGCAGGTGGCGATAAAGCGAGGGCAAGTGTCAGTAAATACGTTTACACCCAAGTGACGGATGTCACCGATATTGACATGTGGCACTCAGAAACTTTAACCCATGTTGGCCAAGCAACTAAGTTTTGACGAATGGGGTGGTTATTGACCATAACAAGGAAACCCGATTGTTTATGCGTGCAGAAACACGTGGTTGACACTCACTAATCATTGATAAAACTGATTGAGGTTTTGGTGGTTGCAGGTCGCGCCAATGTGGATGGTGTATAACCAATTGATAGACCTCTATGCGCAGCCGGAAATGACATCAGTCATTTTATTTAAATGATACTTTTTCTAAGTAACAATAATGGTGATTCCCCAGTGTGTGTTTGGTTGAAAGCATCATGTGTTAGACTGCACGCCGGTGTTCTTGTTTAGCTGTGAAGTTTTGTAATAGTGGAGCAGTTTTTTGTGAAATAAAGGTGTTTATTGTTCATCTTCTAGCTGTTCCTGATGTACGATCGGGTACCAGCTCAAAATGTTAAAATACATATTTGGAAGGTTTTACGTTTAGGTTGGACTCAAATTTTGTTCTTAAAAGCTACGCACGTTGATTTGTAGTCAACGCAATATAATATATTGAACAAGAAGCAATGTAAAAATACTTCCCATAATTTATCTGTGACGGGACACGGGACAAACCATTAGTGTTTCCAGGCAAACTTATATTTTAGTAAGAGTATACTTAATGATTCTACAAGCACTTTATGGTAGACTAAATAAATGTACAACAAAGAGTGCAGTGATACGTTTTTTGCCAGTTTCTGTTGCTTATAATTCAATTTTTGTAGCGTTAGTTTATTCATTTTTTGCCCCAGTATTAAAAAATGGCAAAGGAATGAAATCATTGCATAGAAAAAGACAGCAAAATATCAAAAGATATAACCTAATATGCACATTCGTTATAATGTTGCCACACATTTTCTGTAATGGTGATTGATTTTATCCATTAATCTACTAATTTCTGCCCAAGAACCCAATGCAGCCAGTTTCAAACTTGCAACATTAGCCTAAAAGGCAACACAATAAGCCACCAAGTATGTATAAAGTTGAGACTTGAGATATAATTTTTTTGCATATTGCTTAATTTGATAATTTCAATAAAAAAGGCACATTTTAAAAGCATTGTTCATACAACATTTAAAAAAGAGTAAATATACCGGTTCGTTTTCAAATAAAAGTACAATGCATTTAAACTACATATAATAGAAAATAACTACTGTTTAAACATTTTTAAAAAGAATATGGTGTGATATTTTAACTTGAGAGACCTAAATCTATGAAACTGAAACACGCATGAGGCAAAAAAAGCTGTTTTTATTTATTCACTGTTAGCAATGTGTAATAATAGGTCATGTACCGTACATTACCACTATATTAAATATAAAATACAGAAAAAAAAATTTAAAGACAATGATTTCACAAATAATATCACTAAATCTAATTAAATTGCAGTCAGCATAATTTTACACCAGTGTGTCCTTTTGTTAACTGTTATTCTTCGTTTATTATATTACTTTTAGATATATAGATAGCTGCCGATATCTTAAAGTTAAAATTATATTATGTCCGCTATTGGGGAGCATATTTTTCATGGATTAATTTTATCCTTTCTATTGATTGGGATTTGGGATGTAACGCTTAATTATGAAAAGAACAAATGTGAAATGACATACATGTGGGAAATGCCAACATACAAACAGGTAAATTTTTGATATTGTGTATCATTACTTTAATATTGTGAGTCATTGTATAAAGTGTACTGATACTCTAAATAACAATATTATAACTGAGTGAGCTAAGCACATTGACATTACTTTCATTAGCAACCTTCGATTACCTAATTTCCACAGTCCAGTTACCGATTTTTACATGTTTTCTTTTAGCTTTTATTGTAGAGACATTTTAATACTAATACTTTTTGTTCAACCCATCCCAAACATTGGGTTCAGGCAAATTCCTCTAAGTGCCTTGTCTGAATCATAACCAATCCACTACCATATGGTTTGGATCTAACTAAGAAGTTACATTTATTTCCTAAGTGTGGTAAAAAAGATTTTTTATTATGGAAAAATTAAGAATTTTATAATATGGTACTTTTTAGATTCATCTTGGGGAAAATGTTTCAAAGTTGTACCCGGATTACTCACTGTATGTGTATGCGGAAGGAGAATATAGAATAAGAGAGTTGGAAAAAAATAAATTTAAAGGAGTCCCTGTGTTATTTATTCCTGGCCATGGAGGAAGTCATGAACAGGTCAGTGTGGAACATAATTTTATGCCAACTCTATAAGGTATACATTCCTACTATTATATGCATTATATTTTTTTTAGGCAAGGTCTCTTGGATCAGTGTTGCTACGAAAAGCTATTTCCAGCTCAACTACATTTCATTTTGATGTTTTCACTGTTGACTTTAGCTGGGTGAACTAGACTGGCAAATCTAATGGGAGCCAAGCCTTGGGAAAAGCCAAAAGCTTACAATGTTGGGTTTACCCCTTTGCATCGAAAAAATCCTATCATTGTATAAAAATGACCCAAAACCAAATTCAGTAGCGATAGTTGGACATTCAATGGGTGGAGTTATAGCTCGTGGTTTGTTCACGATTCCTCAGTTCAATCATGATCTAGTGAAAACAATAATATTACTAGCAACTCCAGCTATAGCCCCGGTTTTAAATGCTGATCATTACATAGCTCAGCGCTATACACAAATAAACCAGTACTGGAATAATAATATTAATGTACTAAAGAAGGTAACAGTTGTGTCAATTGGAGGAGGAACCCGGGATTTTCAAGTTGCCACTGGACTTACAAGACTTTCATCAAACCTTAGTAATCACCTTTACACAACAACTAACGCAGTACCAAAAGTTTCCCTTTCCACTGACCATTTATGTATTGTCTGGTGCAAACAGCTGGTCTTGTCTACAGCTCGATATTTATTTGATATAGTTGATTCAAAATCACAACAAATCACTGATGATGTGGAGTACAGGGTTAGAGCACTGAAATTTCACTTTGAAAGTAATCCAGGTGGTAAAGTATCAACAATGAATAAACCAAGAAAATTCAAACCATCAGCAGCATATACCTGGAAACTTGTTACTGAAACTTTGTGGACATCAAACAAAAAGAAAGCAGCCGCTGGAACCTATTTTGTATTCCATATCTCACATTTTACAAGTCAATTTGCATTTCATTTAGTGGCAAGAAGTGATTCTATTCGAGAAAAATGGGTAATTGGTTGCAAGCATGCTGAAAATGACCAATGTACTGAAGCTGTTGATTTGTCATATTTATCTACCTTGGCTACAAACTACAGGTATATCATGTTTTCATAGTAGTTGTCACTGTGTAGTCATTTGATTTGTTCATATTTAATTTACACCTTTTTTCTGTTATTTCAGAATAATAAACATAGATTTACGTACTTTGGAGGAGCAAGGGTTCACTCATGTCATATTCCCTGAATCAGAATTAAAGGCAGGAAAAGTACTGGATGTCAACATTCTTTCCGATCATGATATTTCAGCTGAAATCATTGTACCTCATATCTTTTCCAATCTGTGGACATTTGGATCTGGTTACAAACATCCTGTTGCTGTGTACGAAGAAAAACAAAGATTTTATTATAAATGTGTTTTGAAAGAATTTAAAAGCATCTATCAAGTATTTAAAGTTGGTTTTCCAGATGGCACAATGTTAAAAACAGAAGTTCCACAGGATAAAGGCCAATCAGTATTTAGTGACAGTACAGTTGTCCTAAAACTTCGTAGCACACTGTATGAAGTTGAAGATGATGTAACAATTCATATTTACCTACCAGACTCAAGATCATTGGATGTTCAAATTAAAGTTCAGTTTTTTGAAGTACTTGGACAACTTGTTCGGTATTTTGGTACAATGCTACCTGTGTTCGTGTTGTGCAACATTATGTTGACATATTATTACCAAGTTGGTCAAATAAACTTGGGAAAGCCTTGCCATTCGCTTAGAGATGCCCATAACTTAAGTTCAAAGCCGTACAAAGTCCAACCATTTATAAGTCTTTTGAAATTTTGTTTTGGGTATGAATGGTTCAAACTGTTGTGGTACAGTATTGGACTTCCTCAACCAGACTCCATAATTTTGGATAAAAATTATAAACTATGGTTTAGTTTCCTACCCCTGATTTTGTTTCTCTATGCATTTGAGATATTATCTGTAACAATGATGCTGCAAACATTCACAATCAAAATGTTCTCCAAAGTGTTAACTTTTTTCTCATACAGTGAAAGCATTTTCAAACATCAAGTATTTCATTCTTTGGCATTAGCTTTTTTACTTCAAACTCACAGTGCATTCTCGCTTTTATACATTGTGTTGATGTGCTTTACTAACTTGTGCAGCTCATACAATCTTGTTGTGGAGGACAAGCTCACCAAACAGCCTTCATTGCAAAAAAATGATAATACATTTTCATCAGTGAATGAGCCTGTTGTCGAACCACCAGCTGATGAAACTTCCACTACAAAACCAGAAAAAGCGGATCAACATTCCATTGCAACAGTCGTCCCAAATAATGAACCACCACCAACAACCCCCCTCGAGGATCAATTTTCTGTGAACTTCATGCTCCTTCAGTTGTATTTGTGGATGCTGCTGTTTACTTTACCTTCGTTTGCAGTTTATATCGCAACATACAGGTAATTAATCGATTGTATGGTGTATTTTATACTTGCTTTAAACCACTATGGTGTACAATAGTATATTTTCTATAAAAGTCCTGTTGCATGTTTTTATTGTGGAAACCAAAAAAAAATAAAGTCGTGTGATGTATTAATGATATTAATGATAATTATTCCACAGGACAGCTGCAGGCTTCCCATATGACCCATGGAAGTTGCATGCATCAGTGGGATCTTCATTATTCCTTCTGATATTACATCGGCCCACTTACAGTGGCATTGCAACCTCTCGGCTGAAACCAATTACAAAATTTCTTTTCCCGTGTATTGTGTTGATGGCTATTGTGTCGATGCACTCGCTCTATAGAACTCCATGGTTTATTTTAATTTTCATCGGTTTTCATACAGTTACGCAGTACATCTAATCTTGACTCAGCAATTCATGTTATTTGTTAATTTTGTATTTAGATCTTATTACTGGCAATTTAAATAACAATTATAAATTTTGTAAATAAATTCCTAATTTTTTTCAAAATTACCCACTGTATACAAAATGTACTTATAAATGTGCAATTGTGTTTGTCAGCTAAATTTAGTAGTCCACCATTGATAATTTTAGTACAATTTATGTGTTAACTATTTTTTTTAAATAAATTTCTGACTGCTAAGTGACCATTTAGGCTACTTGTCATAGAAAATGTGGTAAATATTTGCAATAGAATCAAAATCCCGGGAAAGGTTTAAACTTAAAGCTTGCTTGCGTTCTTTCGACTAATTGCAGTAGGTTTGACATTCTTTTATTGGATTCGCCAAACAAAAAAGCTGTAGCTTGAATGACCGCTGAGCTAATGGACAAAAGTGTCCATGTATGGGTCAGATACAAATTCAGGCTATGGGCAGCGCAGTGAATGTAAGTGGCATGCGGGCACGAATCACGTAGGCTACCTGTTTCTGTACGCCATTGTATTGCATTAACATCACTGAAGCACCACTATATGCCTCTGCCACCATAAAAAAGTATAGGTTGATAGAATGTTTAGCAGCTGTTTCGCTAAACCCTCTCCTGTGAGATCAGGAGCAATTGCAAAACAAAAATGTTTCGTTTATGCAGAAATCTTGTAGGCTACATATCTGACGTATACGCTTAGTTGTTTAACACAATTTTTCTTATATTGATTTGCGTATAACCACATCGAGTTTAGGAGTTATGGGTAAAGTTTAGTTATGGATTCGCAATTAAAACTTAAAGATTTGCTATGGTCGAGATATGCAGAGACTGACAGGTTAGGTGATTCGTCCACGGGAGTTCTTCTTTCGTTAAAAAACAAACTGGACATTTACACAGCAATTTAGCTTATTTTAAGCA
This sequence comes from Ciona savignyi, assembly GCA_000149265.1. Taxonomy (NCBI): domain Eukaryota; kingdom Metazoa; phylum Chordata; class Ascidiacea; order Phlebobranchia; family Cionidae; genus Ciona; species Ciona savignyi. The sequence goes on from CH003018.1 coordinate 729,742, forward strand.
TTGCGCTGAAACCGATACTCCATTTTGAATACTCTTTATGAAATGTTGGTTCGTATGTTAATATATGTGTTTAGACGACACACTTACCCACCAAGCTATTTTTTTATTCACTTAACATTAGAAATGTTGTCTGCTTCACCCCATTTTTTGACAAAAGATTATCCGCATAATCTAATCCTAAAAATGTCAAAAATTTTACTCGTTTTATTTATATATTTGCGTGAAGCGCGTTTTATACCTGTACGCAGGAATTTAAACAATTAGGTAAAAAAGTGTTAGCCAATAATCACCTTATTAAGGTGTGACTTAGAGCGATCGATCCACATGTAGCAGGCCATTTAAAAATGATCTTGTGTCGAGCCCATGACGAGTTCAATACTTAGCCCGGTAAAAAGTAAAAGAATGACCGCGAGCTTTGCGCTGCGCAAATTAGAGAAAGGCAAATTTAATCGGATGGAGTTGTGTGTGCAGCAGAGCTTCGTGGTGTGAGTGAGTGAATATAAGAGTAAGCCTAATATTGTTCTTTTTCTGACACATATTTGTAAGAACCAGATAACTGCCTCAGGCTTACTTACAGACTAGACTAAATTGCAGTCCAGGCGAAATATTCCTGAATTTAAAAACACTTTACAATATGGAACTTTGAACAGAACTGTATAATACTAGCCAAGTTGTCGACTATCCCAAAACTGATTTTGCTGGTCGGTCTGGTATTGCTAGATCGTCATCAGTATGTCTTTCAAAGATACAAGAGTAGATGAAGCTTTTGACAACATGACTATCGACTCAACAGATGCTGATGCAATTTCATCTAAACTTGAACTGCAAGATAGTCAATTGACTGTAGGACAGATTTTTTTTTTAATATGTAACAGTACTTAATTATGATTAACTTTCAGGACCTGGAACCAACATTACCACCACTACAGCCCAATGAAATGCAAGATATTTTTAAAGACGTTGTTTTAGATTGGCAAGCGCAAGCAGAGATAACTGAAATGTTGGATATGGCTGACATTGGTAGGTTTTGTATTTTAATACATAAGATGTAAAGACATAAATGGATTTTCCTGAAATTACAATATAAGTCGAATAGTCCAACCGGTTAGTCTGATGGTTTGGTGTGACGCCTTTCAACCGAAAGGTTGCAGTTTCCAACTGGTCGCTAGCTAGTCGGTTGTGTTGTTGGGCAAGGCAATTAACAGAAATTGCCTGAACCCAGCGGATTAATGGGTTCTACTAAATTGAAGGAACAGGTGATTCATACATAACACACTACAATAGCACCGGTAACCTGACGA
>CH003018.1:731142-781903 GCA_000149265.1 Ciona savignyi
CTAATTATCGTTACCCTTAGCTGTTGTACGAAATACCCTTGAATTTTTACTGATAGATTTATGTTTAAAAATTAATTATCTATCAACAAAACCTGTACCAGCTGTATACATTTTATTGAAATTTTCAGATATTACCTTCAAAATACTTAATACCACTGGTAGCAGTACCATCTAGTATTAAATACTCTAACACGCAGCAGCAGTATCAGTAACTAGCTGTTATGGTACAGTTAAGACTGCTAGTTAATATCGGTACGAATATATTAAGAATATGAAATACTTGTAAAAATAGAATGTTATCCCATTGTTTATTTGGAATTTGGAATCTAATCTTCAATGAATTTTTTTCAATGTCAACTTGGTTAACAAAATTCTAAGAGTATCCCCTCAGAACTTTATGGGGTGGAAGCTATCTAGTATTAAGTCAATTATGTTTTAATAAAACTTGGGAGTTAATGGGTTACACAAAAACTTTTACAATGTTTAATACTAGGGGTAGGGATGTATTAAGTAGATTTGAACCTCTGGAGATTAATATATAAAAGAGCTGTTTCTATTTATTATTTTATATTGTACTAAGACGATGAAAACAATACTGCAGTAAACCATCACCATACAGATTTTTTAATCCCATTTTATAGTAACTATCAGTGCATTACTGTAAGGTCTGAACTATTACCGTACCCTAACCCTCTGTAATTATAGTAAAACAGTTGCACTTAATAGTTAATGTATGTTCCCTTTTTATTACAATTAAATAATGCACTTTTAGTTTTTCAGTTAATTTACAGGTCTCTGGTTGGTCCATCACAACGCAGCCTTTTAAGACAGTTTTACCTCTTAAAATGTTTTTTTTTATATAAAATGCATTGTTGTTTTATTTGAAGTGGTCTAAATTATGAACACATTTCCTATATATAATATCAAAAACAAACCTGCAATAGCAATAGTAATCCTACTCTGAAAATAAGATAATAAAATTAGCTGTGTTAGAACCCTCTTTTGTTGTCAAACGCACTCACCTGGGTTAATAAACGTTTATAGTCAGATATGAATTACTTATTTAGTAGAATTTATCTTTGTTATCTATCAAATAACTGGCACCAACAGCCTTTTATTACAATGTGTTTTATTTAAAACTTTGCATACAATATTTAAACATTTAACCAGGATGCATGAAGGTAAGGAAAGTTCCCTCTTGCCTGCCATGTCCCCTCTCACACCATCTTTCGCGGAACATGGGTTTTATTATTAGGATGGTATTCAACCAAGGACAAAAAAACACATTACATTGTATCTTCATATTTTATCAATGTAATTTTCCTTTCGGCAGAGGACAATACATATGTGGGGCAATGGAATCAATTTGAGCGTTTATCATCAATTCGAAACAAAGTAGTTGAGAGCATGATTTACAAATATTGCCAAGAGACCCCAATGTTAAAATTTCGTATCATGTTTGCTGATGTCATTGAATCAAAGTGTTGGTAAGTTAAGCATTAGTTTTATGAGATTGTTTAAGTCTAAGTCAGGGCTCGGCAATGTTTTGCACTGATAAAGCCATTTTAAGCAAAACTATTTTCGCAATAAAAGGAAATTTAACACTGTGTGAGATAAAGACGTGTATGTTCTTCTGTTTGTTTTAATCATGCATGGGTATAAACTTATTAAGCGGTCGCTACAGTAGCATAACAATTAAAAGGAGCCTTATCACAAGAATAAACAAGTCACAGGTTGCCGACCCCTGGTCTAGGTGTTTTCTTCGCAATATTTTACATTTTATTCATTCGTTACTTTTTGTCCAAAAATAGTAATTATTTTAACATGGGGTAGAAAAGCAAAAGTTCCTGTTTTTTTTATTAAATGGTAAAAGAAAATGCAAAAAAACATCAAACAAAACATACTTACTGGTAAATAATAAAAAAATTCACTGATGAAAATTAAATTTCATGTCTATAAGATTAGTGGCGGTATAGGTGACTTTTAATTAGATGTTACAGCCCTATTTTTCAACCATCCCTTTATAGTAGAGTTCTATTAGAGTGGCTATTTAATATATAGGTTACGACAAACTTCACCCATATAATTTGTTTTGTCTCCCTTTTTAAATGTTAATTTTGTGTGTGAGACTCACTTTTTCCCGCTATTGGCAGGCAGTTGATTGACACGAATGACTGTCAGCCGGGCGGGATTAATCTGAGACGGGCAAGTACCATCGTCTCTTGTTTGCAAGATGCAGTTGCTAGTCGTTTAAATGACAGTTACATGCAAATCCGAGTGCCAATTGATGGAGGGAGGGGAGGGAACTTGTTATCTGTAAAGGTCAAATCAGAGCTTCTAATGTGGGAACAGGAATTACGGGTGAGGACTTCGAATCTTGATTCGTATTTCAAACTGGTTGGTGGCAGTTTAGTGCACTTAAGCAACAACGACTAATGTTACAATTGTTTCCTCACCGCATGTTCACTTTTGTACAGACAGTGCTAACCAATTCAGATTGGAAGCCAGACCTAATAGTGTCATAGCAACAACAGCTAGATCATATTCAGAATTTATAAATAAAAACGAGAATCAACATAAATGTGTTACAGATACAAGAAAAGTTAAGAATAGTGGTTGATATGTTGCACTTTATTTATTAACAATAGAGTAAAATATAAAACTATCAATTTTGTTTTTTCTTGCTGTTTATTTTTTTTAAACTTTTTGCCTATACAGCATTTAAAAAATAACTTCGTATTATATAAATTAACCAAAGTATTTCTGTGTTTGGATTACATACAAAAAGACAACCAAAAAATTATAATATATCGTAATTTAACAAGTTTATTTTAACAAGCCAGAATAATAAATATCATCTTAATGAAAGGTTTCGTGTAACTGCTTATTCAATTAACAATTAATTAATCTGTGGTGATGTGTCGCTGTTTATATAGAGGTATTTTATTTCTCCTGTATAAACAGTAGCACTTTAGCGTAGCTTAAGGTTTTTTGCTAAGACCATTATCCAACTTCTTGCATTAACACATTTTATTGTAGCTTGGTGAGTATAAAAAAGAATTACGTTTAATTAAAGGATTTAGGGCTTTGTTGTATATAAAATGCTTAAGTACACATTTTATGGCGCAACTTGTGCTGTTGACTCAAATATATCTGAACCGACCTTGTTGAATTAGTGACCTATTTATACCAATGGAATATTTAGAATAAACTACTTTCAGTAATCTCCATTGTAAACATTATATATTTTGGTAAAATAGTGAAACGTTGCCTATTATTAAAACTCGGTTGAAAGTAATTGTTATTCCCGCAAATTATTTGCATTGGCTTGGTCTTTATTTGTTGCCGTAAAATATCTCGCAAAGTATTAAAACACTTGGTCTAAAGCAAGGAGTAGGAAACATAGGAAGCACTCTGCATATTGGTTTGCTATTTGCATATTCAAAGAATTTTCATCATTATCTTTAGCTTTTTCTCCAAGCATAACATGTCCAATGATGGTGCACCACACTTTAATTAAATACTATGCATAATTTTTGGCGTTGTAGTTATGTCCTTGGCAATAAACTTGGTTGACTTCGCATGAAACAATTTGATTAATGGTTTAAAATAAAATTATATGTGTGTTTACATCATACACTGCAAAATCTCTAGTAACCTGATTGATATGAGATAATCCAACGCTTTCTCATGAGATAGGGCCGCTTGCGTTTTCCGATTTAAGGTCATAAAACATTAATATTGTGTGAGAAAATAGCTTACACTTTTTAATTACATACATAGTGTATAGGAAAGTATTCTTCCAATAACAATTAGTCATTTAATGCTAACAGTGTATCGTCAATCTAAATATAATTTAAAATGTTTCAATATGTCCATATCCATCCACCGATTATGTGCTACATAATTTATTGAAAGTACCTTAACGAGCACTTTATGCGACTCAATATTATGCTTTCTATGGAGTGACTACCTTAATTGATTATGCGAGGCAGGCTAAATAATTTGAATACACTGCAAACAAAACCTGCAGATATGTTGGTCAGGGCATCAGTTGACAGGCTAGTTTCAGCATGTTTATGCATCCGTACTTATGTGTTTGTAGCAGACAATGTTCCACTGGATGATGTTGTGGAAATAGGATACTTGGGTCACTAAAAGTGTTGTTAGTCGAAACTGGACCAAAGCTGTTTAGATAGAGATTTTTGTCAGAGACCTTTGGTTTTATTGAAACAGCTCTTGTGTGTTTGCAAAGATAGTGATATTTAAAATTGGACAAACATTAATCAAGGCTGGTGACAAAATGATGTTATTTACCTATTTCCAAGAACATAACTGATTTGTTTTTAAGAAATATAATTATATTTGTTGAATTATATATATAGGTTTTCGGAAAATACCATAATCAGAAAACTTTTTGTTTGACTAAACATAACTTACCAACCATATGTGATATTATAGCAAGATTTGTATTTTCTTTGTTTAAACCTTCTGATGTTGTGGAAGACTGTATAACAATTTAAGATGTGTTTTTTATAGAGCCGGTATAGTCAACAGCCAATGGAACTAGTGCAGGTGATGCAAAAAATGTTGAAAAGAGAACAATATATCCTTGAAATGGCTGAAAAGGTAAACAATTCGATTGTGTTCGAACCATGACGTTAAGTTGATTTCATGCAGCTGCCGATGTGTACCAACGAGCAGCCGCATAATGGGGCTGGGACAGCTCATCCAACCGGTGCTGGATTGCAGAAACATGAACCAATGCATGAACTTGGTCGTGTGCAGTATATCATAAGGGTATACTATACAATTATTTTCTGATTTCTCCCGAGGTTAAATTGGAATACTTTTTTGAAGGATTTAAATCAAATGGAGATTCAAAGCCGAGAGATAACAGAGCGTTTGGAACGAATGGTTGGAGAATACCAGCAGCTTCACTTATGCACCGGTGGAAACTGTATGTACTATGTACTCATCTTTGTTATATAGTTTATCGACTCTGATTACCATTGGATATAGTGCAAGTATTGGACTCGTATGACCCTCTGATGATTGCCAGTAATGACGAGCGCAGAACATGGAAAACTATCACAGATTTGCGTGATTCACTTGTTCAAACAAGACAGGTCGGTTCACTGTTTACCTAACCAAAAATCACATATGGTAATTACCTGCTCGCCACAGCTGCTCATACACGAGTATCATAAAGATAGACTGGTGGAACAACTACAGTCTCTTTTACGCCGGATTAAATGTGAGTTGGCGGAATGGAAGCGAGCAGAAGCTTACCTGAGCAACGGGAAACACATACCGGATAGTTCTGATATTGATCAATTGGAAGATTGGTGAGCATGCGACCGCACTGAATATGGCTTTGACATTTTTCTTTTCAAATCTTATTGTTGTGTTCCGCATAACAGTTGCAAACCGCTCGCGAAGCTTATTCTGCAAAGTCTCGAGCAGATATTGAAGTTACAGCACATTGAAGTTGACAATATAGTAAAGGAACAAGAAAACATGAAATTGCTTGATTATTTGCGGCAACATTACGAAAGTTTGGCTAAAGACCTGGTTGAAAAGTATGTACAATAAATTTCTATTACTTATCCGTAAAAGCATTCATAACGTACTTTATTATATGCAGTTCATTGGTGGTAGAGAAGCAGCCGCCTCAAGTTCTAATGAAAGACAAAAAGTTCATGTGTCAGCTGCGACACCTAGTGGCGGATGGATTATCTATTCATCAGGTGACATTTGTCAGAATTAAAAGTTTACAATTGTTAGTTTTACAATTTTTTTTCTTTTCAGTTTCGCTTCGACACACAAGTACAACTTGTAAACACAGAGGCAGTGTGTGCAATAGTTGATGGTGGACCCACAACACCAATGTAAATTAATCGTTATTAAACTATTGCTTATTTTCCATCCAAGATTATCTCTTTTTGTAGAAAACCGTCGGGCAGAATTGTCAACCACTCCGCCAAGTCGGACTTCGTGGAACAGACGAAGCAACTACACGTTCACATGAGAAATATGGTAGGACACACCAGTTTCCTTGTATTGACCCATATTTTCCCATTATAGCAACCAAGTACATTCACAGAGCTTAAGCATGCGTCAGCGCGGCGACCGTGGTAGGGCGGATTGTGTGGCCGAAGAAAAATTCTGCATGGTTTTCCGTGCTTTTATTTCGTTAAGATTTCCCTCGAAAGCTGAATATGATGTCATCGCACAGGTATTTCGTTACATATTTTCAGTTGTTTACGCACACGGAGATGTTAACCAAAAAGCTTTTAAATCTTTTTAGACATTTTCTCTTCCGATTGTCGTGATATCGCATGGCAAGCAAGAAGCCGACGCACAAGCAACTATATTCTGGGATAATGCTTTCTCAGAATCGGTCAGAACGCTTCTCCGTACTGTGACTGTAAACGTAGTAACGTATTCCCGCTGTTTTAGGTCCGACGGCCGTTCGAAGTCCCGGACAGTGTCCCGTGGAACTGGATATTGGATGGTCTAAACTGCCTGTGGAAGAAGGAATGCGAAAAGGATCCAGGAGGCGCAACTTCCGAAGGTATAGGACTTACTCACGAAGCAAAGAAATATCTCACAGTAAAACTACTCGGTAAGACTTATTACTACTAAAGGTTATAGTATTTTTTTTATATCATTGACCGCCAAATATTAAACTGGTAACATATTGCGCTACCACGGAACTAATAGGTTTCTCGTTATAACGAATTGTAAAAATATTTTCTTAGGAACGGACTCGGTGGATCCCCTCACACACGTGTCCTGGCGTCAATTCAACCGCGAAAACCTTCCAGGAAAAGGTTTCACGTTTTGGACTTGGTTCTTTAAAATAATGGAACTTGTATCCAGTCCATACGTACGAAAATTCTGGAATCTTCGGTGAGTTGCCGTATAACTTGTGTACATGTCTTTATTGGTGAAATTAGGTAACATTTCCAATTGACCTGATATTGTAGGTGTCTTTACGTATTTGTAACCTACTTTGACCATCCAGTGATAATAGACGATTATCCGATGATAACAGACGATACGCACGATGGTCATCAACTGTGTTTTAAAACCCTTGTTAATTTGGGGACAATTAGCTGATTTAAAATTTACTAGTCATACACACCTTGTCGACTAGTTTAAATAATAGTATGCTTGATGGTTAATATAAACAAATATGCGTTCGGGAAGTGCCTTGCGTCGTTGAAATTCAATATCCATTAAACATTGACATTGTTGTTTCACGGTGACCGCAACGTCTGTTTGGTTGTAATGACAATATTAACCACCGGTTGTTGTTTGTAAGAAAACGTGTCATTTGTGAAAAACGACAATTGGATCACGTAATATATGATACAGATACATAACTGGCTTCATCGGAAAAACGGAGTGCCAGAACTTCCTTCTGACGTGTCCCCTTGGCGCCTTCATGTTTCGTTTCAGCGATTCTCAGCTCGGTGCAATCTCAATATCGTGTTACACTTACTGCGAGAAAAACCGTGAGTGCGTTGTCACGTGATAATTCCATATTAATATTATGAATACCAGAGCGAAACGAAGTGGGTCACCTAGAGCCGGACACCATAAAGAAATTGCAGACCAGAAGCTTGCCGGACATGGTCAAAGACCTCGACTATTTGCTTTATCTCGGTGCTGATATCCCCAAACATCAAGCATTCGGTCCTTACTACACGCCCGAGTACCCTCGTAAGATAATACATTGGTACAGTCGGTGTTTTATTCTTATATCTTGCTATGTTCAGGCAATAACACTTGCGGCAAAAACGATTATTGGCCTAAAGGAATCCAAGTGGTGACAAAGAATAAGGACTCGTCCAGCTTCCACGATTTAAAGCACTCCCCCGTATCCTCTGACATGGGAGCTCATGTTCATTTCAAATCATCGATGTCGCCCACAGGGTTCGGGTCGCCAGGTTGGTTTCAAATTTAATATATAAACAAAGCACATTTAACTAGGGTATTTTTCAAAGAGAAAGAAAAAAAGAAAGAGGGGTAGAAAGAGTATATATACTGTTGTAGTAAACTTATTATTAGGGAATCGCCAAACATTTATTATCTATGCCAGCCCGTTACCAGGATAGTCTAATGACCCGAGAGTACAGTAACTGATGTAATTAATTTTCATATCAACATGGTGATAAAAGATTGGTCTCCCTCTCACGATCGCGTGTCACCAACATCGTTAATCAATACAAAGTTTATTCTCTGACTTGATTGATGGTCGGCCTCACGATTTATAATAAAGAAATAAACGTTTATTCTCTGAATATTATTGTTTTGCCCTGGGCGCGTTCGCATGAGTCATCAAAAAGATAGACACGACTGAGTCTATCTACCAGGTGTGCACTAAGGCCAAACAAGTCATAGCAAAGATTAAGTAATATACCAGAAATAGTGCAAATTTGTTTACTTGGTACGAACTGCAAATAAAAGAGTCCAAACCGACTTCGTGTCCCCGTCTATTGCGCGGTGTATTTAAAATTGGCAATTTAAAAAAAATAATTTTGGACCTTTCAAACTCTTAAACGGGCAATACTGAAAAACGTGGCACCTACGCACCGATAAAAAAACGCTTAAGAAAAGTTTGTGCTGCACAAGATATTATGTCGATTTGGACTTACGCTATGAATCACGACTCTCTCGTTTCAATTGCGAGAAGAGAGGTATATGTAGTCGATTTGCAGTGGATATTGTAAAAGCATTTATGTTTGTACTGCGAACTATAAACATAGAGCATTGTTTTACTTTAAACCTTTGACAGCCGGCCCAATATCCCCGCTCAACATGTTGTCGCCACATTCGTCGTCCAACGCAGAAGAATGAATGATCCATGTGACCATTACGCCACACCATTCCAAATGTTGTAAACCACCAAAAAGACTGTGTATTTGTATTTTGTAAATATAATTGTTGCAATCGATCTTCTATCCGTACCATGTTTTAGCATTATCAATTATAAAGAACTCTCGTTTTAATCTTACTTAACACTTTTACTTTCTATTTTTTTTGTTATTTTTTTGTGTTTTTTTTCATTTCCTCGTGTCTCCGAATAAAAGTTCCGCCGCAGTAAAGCGCAGTTTAATCAATCACGTTTTCCGTTCCATGGAATGAATCGTAGATTTTACCCGTATCTGCCAATGTATGTTGCACTGCATCGCTATTTTTGCAATATTAACGTGGATGTTTTTGTGTGTTTGTAAAGATGTAAATATAATCGATTTCATCGTGATAACTGTCTCTGATGAATTAGTAACTATATACCACAGAAAGTGTACTAACAAAACATAGAGCCCAAAAAAAAGTTTTATTGTGAGCAGAAAAAGCACCGGTTACATTTTACCACACTATATATTACCAAATTCTGAATAAACAAGGGTTGTTTACGTCAACGGATAGAAAACAGTGACGGGTTTCCCGCCACCATTATTTATTTATTTATTTATCCTTTCAGGTCTCTCAACTCTATCAGTTTTGCTTATATATACAACAACTAGTAACAAAATATTCCCACGATAAATGGGTTAACTTTGTTCTCTGTTTTGTATTAGTATAGAAATGGTTTTAACATCCAGCAAACAGGCCAAATTAAATGGTGCGTGCAATTTTGGTTACTACGAGAACACTGCAGAAATATAGTTTATTACAGTGCTTTTTAACCAAGTGTATTGTACACCCAAGGTTCTGCCTTTTAAAGGGTGTAAAACATCAGAAAAAATGTAGTAAATATACCTTATAACATGTGGTACTGTATTATTATAAAATTACAGAACTATTATTCTAGATAATCTCGTCAATAGCTAAAGGCTTTTCTATGCAATCTCATCAGTATTAATTAAATACACCAATGTGGTGCTTAATTACGATGGTTAACACTCTCTTGATCTAGATGCAGGTGATTCTATTACGCCATTGTCTGTTTAATATATAGTGCAGTTTATTTCTAACGGCGATGAAACATGCCTAAAACCGTTTTTCGGTATACGACGAAGGACAGTGATTGGAAATAAAATGTGCGATAACAGGAAACGTCATCGAATTACAATAACACAACTAAATGATCTATCGAAACGTAATGCATGTGCAATTCTTCAATTTAAAGTGAAACAACCAATCGTGTGTTTGGGGGTTACCCAGATATGCAGAATTTGTGGATTAAACAGAACCGAGTGTAGCATTGGCCATTCTCGTATCTTCCATCAACGATCTTTGAACTGAATTCTTATGATGGCGCATTTGTCGATACTGCCTTCCAATCTGTAAAATGTAATTATAGCACATCACTTAATATATACATAAACTTTGTGTGCAGCTGGATGGGAAAGAATTCTCCTGTCTATTCCATAGGGTTATAGAAACTTACCATAGAATGAAGAGCTTTTGCGACGTGTTAATTATTTATTTATTTTTTATAATTAATCTATTATGGGCTCGTCGCTTAAATCGGTTTTTATATAGAAATTCGTATAGTTACTGGTAGCATTAACTATTCGGCCACACGAGAACTTTCCAACGTTTTTATTATGTAATATTATTTTACTTTCATGCTGCTGAAGCACGACGCCGTAAGTTAAGTGTGTAAGATGTAGTTTGTGCAATCCTTATCACTGGTGTTGCTCTATGCCTATACGCATTTCTTATTTGCTAATCACGGGCTTCGTATTGTTTTTCTTGTGCATTTTAATTGCATCTATACACTCGTGTTCGTTGGGAACTTATGTAAAGTTGGCATGATGATTTATTTGTGATTTACTGTGGTATAAAATTGCTGATATTAATTCCGAGTTTACTGCTTGACCTCTGAACTAACATCATCACGAGTACATAAACCCACCTGTCGGCTTTCTTGTAGCCTTTCTTTATTTTCAAGTTTCTGTAAATGCTCTTTCGTGAATTTATCCCTCCTTTGCTGGAGCCATTGCGAGTGAGATTCTTGTTTATTGATGTGATCAAGTTCTCGCTGATAAAAATGGTTCCGGAAACTCTATGGAGGTTTATTTTTTAATTTGATTTTGATATTCATGTTTATCCACTTATGGAGGTTTATTTTTTAATTTGATTTTGATATTCATGTTTATCCAATAAAAAAACCAGGGGGTTAACACACAAGTAATCGACAGATTACCTCGCGCCCACCTTCTGGTTACCGGAGATATTGCACTGTGTTGCGTATGATTTAAGTCTTTCAGAAGAACCCATCAATACCCTGGGTTCAGGCAATGCCCGCTAATTGCCTTACCAGAGGACACAACCGAATAGCTAATGACCAGTTTCGAACCGTCAACGCTGCGGTTAAAAGGCAACTTAATAATCCAGCAAACTAATCTCTTATTATGAACTAATGTGTTATGGTGGTTTACTTTATTAAAAAAATTACCTGGTTGATCTTAGCCTTTGCATCTATTGTATTTCTTAACCTTTCTTCATATAATCGCTGCTTCTCAACATCGGAGCTTATACGTTGTATAGCTTGTTGCCTATAAATTTGGTGATCAATAAATAGTTAACTTATGATAAAATGAACCCAACCTTTTGTTATCTTCAATTAATTGAGCTCGTGTGAAGACATCATCGTTCCGACGCATATGAGATGCATCTCGAGCCGAGGCGGACCTTCGATGCAGGTCCTGGATTCGATCATTGTATTGTTGGACGTGGAAGTCGTTTGACCCAAGTCTTGGAGCGTAATCGTACTAAAGAAATCATTATATAGTAATACGTAGCTAATTAATATCAAACATGTAAGGTTAATACTTCGGGTCGTTCAACGTATGGAGTTTTAAGATGTTCTAAGAGTTTCTTTCGATCGCTTTTGACACCATAACCATCGGCTGTTTCAAACAAGGAACTAGTGTTAACTCCACCATAGGATTCGAATTCAGGTTCTTCCCACGTACTAAACTGCATATAACGATCACATTAAATTGTATATTATTATATTGCGTGACCTGTGGCTGGTTAGCTTACCATGCCTGTCTGCCGTTTATTGAAATTCGGTTGGTGGTGATTCCTTGGCTGCGGTGATTGAGGCCAATACTTTTTCCACTCGGGCTTTTCTATTTTACTTCTACGTAGATATGAGTTTTTTGTGTTTGTTCCTTTGTCCACCTTTACTGGCCATCGTGCTACTTCAAGCTGATAATCGTCTTTCTCATCGACATCACTGCAAATATTATGTTTTTTGGAACCAAATATTAATTTGTTAAGCACGAGAACAGAAACGCTTTCCAACCTTTCATCCTCCGATGAAATATATCCAACATCTTTGGAAGGTGGTGTTCTCAACAAGTCGTTTTCAGAGAGTTGTCTGTCAACAATCCTCCTTAACTCTTCTTTCGTGATGTTGGAACCTGAATTGTAAATTGTTATGTTGTCCAATGTCAACTCTAACAAATTTCCCACCATCAAGTTTTGGTGATGTGACTGGGTATCGTCGTCGGTACGGCAGCACATTCCGGGGATAAAACGGCCATGGCCACGACCCATATAAGAGATCTGGTCGGGTAACGATTAATTCGGGCCAAGATTGCAAATGCCTTGCTACCGGTGTCAACAGTGGGTAGGTGGGAAAGAAATACATCCCGTTGTTCAACCAAGGGTAGTACAACATGTTTCTCCTGGAAAATATAGTAACCAATTATTAACAGCTACTTATTGAAACCCTATTTAAATCATTGCCTGATGGAAACCAATGGATCCCACGGTTGAGCTTTGATTACGTCATCAGCTCCGATTGGTAAAGATGGATAACCAGGCGGTAGTTCACTTGCATCTGATGAATCGATTATTTCTTTCCTTGCTGTTATCTGCAATAAAGTATTAAAGGTTTCCCTCAAAAATACATACATTGAGCACGAATCGGAGAGATCAAATTTGACAAACTTACCGGCATTTGTAACTCCACTACAATTCTGTCGTACAAAAGCTTAGGGATCCAAACCGAAACACCCTTTTCAACCGTAACAGTTTTGCCGTTCCAAAACGTTACCACAACACTACTATCTTGTTTATCGCCTGGAAAATAACAACGACTTACCTTTAACATACAGTGGACTAGCCTATAAACTTACCTATGGTATGTCTGCGCTCAGTACCACTCACAACTTTGCCGGGCCCATACCTTTTCCCGTCTTCTTCCCATGGAGCTAACACCTACAATAGTCGCGAATATATCTAACATAATTTGCACTTACACCAATAAAACTACTCACGTGATCTTCTGCAACCACTGAATGACGTAGGGCGTCGTTCCACGCAATGACGTCATGAAGGTAGGATTCTTGCATTCGTAGGTCACGGCCTTTCTTAGTTCGATCAAATTCAATCAACAGCTTTGCTCGATCTCCCTGTGCCCAAATAAGACATTGTACCAATATTGACAGCATGATTGCTTAATTACCGTGATGTCCTGAGCCACACTTGCTCCATAATAATATCCGTCCTCATCTCTTCTGGCTAATACACGAGTTCCTCTTACGACAATACTTGCCACTGGGGTGCGCTCCAGCGCTTCTTTAAATACCTCCGTGTGAAAAGGAGGGTTGTATCTGGATAGATAAATTAGTTTGCGTTTAATTTATACTGGGTATGTTATAGTTAAACGTATAACACCTGTAAAACGGAACAAAAGGGGGTGAAACGGCGGGAATAGTGGAAAGTAGATTCGTGTAAGGATTGTGCGTTAGAGTAGTTTCAACACTGCATTTCTTGCTGCCTTCTATTGGTGTGTAGACGCTGTTGTATACGGAGTTCACCTGTGGGGTAGAAGTTCTTCGGGTTTACCAAACGTTACCAAACAAATAACATTTAATAAAGACTAATAAAATATCCTGAAAATTAAAGATAACTGATATATTGGTACGCACAGCGATTAGACTATAATTAGACTAAACACAAAATATATACTTTAAAGCATCTTACTTTGTTTACGTCTCCAAGTCGGCCGACTTGCACCATATGGAAGCTTCCCCTAGTATCAATGGCAAGGTTTTCTAGGAAAGTCGATGATGACAAAGGAAGATCATCTGAACCTGTTATTACCGCGATGCAGTGAACAGGTCGACCGTAACTCGCCTTCGTTATTCTGTGAATAATTTCGCCTGGATTTTGATCCGGCATTCCGTCTGTTACCTAAATAAATCATTCGAAGTAATGTTTTTTTTTGGTGACAGCATTGTTAATAAAAGTTGGTAAACAACTCTACCAGATATACAGCTTCGCATCGGGGTTCATCAAAGGCCATTTGAAGAGCTGTTAACGTATCGCTTCCAGTTTTGCTTTCAATACCTCGTAGCCATCTCATAGCAGCGTTTGCTGTAACTGACGTGCACTCAACCATTCGGTCGGCCCATTGTGTAATCTGGAATTAAATCGCTCTTACTGGTGTGTCTATTTTATACTGTTATAACCTTGGTTTATTCACCTCGGAGCTATATTCAATTATATTAAAAGTTGTGCCCAGTCGATTATACGCTCGGTCGATTAAAACTTCGGTTATATGATCCTTTACAACAGAAAGCACATCATACATGGAACCAGACGTATCGATCACGAAAGTGATGTTTTGTTCCGGGATTTCACCAAAAATGTTATTTATAAGCATTTTTACTTATGTACTATCATTAGCAGCGGACAGAATAAAAATCTGAAATATAAACTGTGTAATAAATCTTATATAGGCTACTGAGCTAACAAGAAGCCTTTACAATAAATTTTATATACTGCTCTAATTATTTTGACTATATGTTAAGAATCTAGTTAACTAAAGCACTGACGATATAAAAACTTAGTGGTGTATCAAGTTGAATTGTGCGCACGAGATGCTGTAAGCCAATACTCTTGTGTAGGCACAAGCTTATTGGACCAACCCTATTTGTTATAGGCGTCAATTGTTGTTAATAGCAACGTCGCAGTCACGCGCCAGTAAATGTGGTCGAGAAATAGGTTCGGCGTTTAAATACGCAATTGTCGGCCGTTTACTGCGTAGGCGAATTGATAAGAGGTAACTGTTTAATTATAATGAGCTTTATTTGGTATAATTATTTAAGTCTCGCATATTTTTATGGAATATTAATATGTTTCAATTCAACAATTGTAATGCTTTTAATGAAGTTGATGGGAACGGCGCAAATTTAAAAACACTTTACCATACATAATCTTATCCCTATTTAATGTTATTTCCATATTACCCTAACTATTTCCCAAACGCACATCAACTTTTTACTGCACGAGTATCTTTCTTTTTTAATTCATAACCCTGATTCTACGTTCTCATTAACGGGAATAAACAGCAATACCCTATCTTAGGATAGGATATGATAGGATATTCATGTTTATTCCCGTGAATGGGAAAACCAAGATGGTTAACACATGAGCAATCGTCAGATCACCTCGCGCCCACCTTCGGGTTACCGGAGTTATTGTAGTGTGTTGTATATGATAGACACGTTCCTTCAATTTCGTAAAACCCGTTAATCCGCTGGGTTCAGACAATGTCCGTAAAGTGCCTAAGGACACATCCGACTAGCTAACGACCAGCTTCGCACCTGTAACATTTCGATTGAAAGCCGACGCACATACCCGCCAGACTAACCGGCCGGACAATCTTATTAAAGGGAACTGACCAACCGTACGGTGCAACGTTGTAACACCGGCAACAGTACTTCTTTAAATGCACATGGATAATAAGATTTAATTAAGACCTCGGTCTAGATCTATAGGCTACATTTACCAAGGATATATTATATTTAAAGCAAATATAACAATATTAAATAAAAAGATTGGTTTGTTAACTCAGGGCCCCATCGGTTTCCGCTTGCTGAAACATTCGGTGTGCAGACTTATTAGGATAGGATAGGATATTCATGTTTATCCCCGTGAATGGGAAAACCAAGGGGGTTAACACACGGGCAATCGTCAGATCACCTGGCGCCCACCGTCGGGTTACCGGAGCTATTGCAGTGTGTTGTATATGATAGACACGTTCCTTCAATTTGATAGAACCCATTAATCCGGTGGGTTCAGACAATGTCCGTAAAGTGCCTAAAGACACAGCCGACTAGCTAACGACCAGTTTCGCACCTGTAACCTTTCGATTAAAAGGCGACGCACTTAACCGCTATTCCAACGGGCCGGACGCGCATTTTTATTATAGGCAAATCAATCGTAGGGTGTTCATATGGATAGTAAATATTTAAGTTTGAGGTGCCGTAAAAATTCATAATTTTTTTCTGAAGTTAAAATAATGAAGCCAAGTATATTTTGACTAAACTTCATTATAAGTGTGTTATGTGGATGTTGCTCTTTATTTGGTTAAAAAATATCTGTATTTGGTTAAAAAAACGATTGTAACCACACGCACATGGTGATTTTGTTTTAATTTGTAAACGCTGGCCCCAAGATTACGACTTTAAAACTGTACCATACAACTGCTGCAACTGTGGCACCGTGCACCGTGATAGTCGTATTCATTTTAACATTTTGAGAAAGTCGGTTCAATTCTATTTTGCGCCCATACCCTATTTCCAACTTTGACAATATTTGTTATATCCATAAATAATTTTGATACTTTTATAAAAAGAAAAACGATTAGCTTTTACGTTACAGTTGTCGTACGTAACGTTACAAGTATATAGCATTTTATTCTTTTTGTCCAGTGATGCCTGAAATGTGCTTGAATATCATTATAAGTCTGTTAAACAGTCAATAGTCTTTGGATTTATATGCGTTGCTAATCTGAGTTTTTACCCTTTCTAAAGGTGTAAACATTATCAGAAAACCAAAAGTACAGGCGAATTCAAATACTTTTTTATCGACGTTAAAAGTTAAAACTGTTGGAGAGTGTCATGAAGAGAAGGGAAACCCCCTACGTCATTCCCTTCTTCTGTCTCTTGTTTATGTCCAGATCAGCTGTCGAATAAAAACCGGTATCCAAAAATGAAGTTGTTTTAACCCAAATAAAATACCATATGTTTTCTTTTTATTTCCATGTTCTGTTTTGCAGGCTGTAAGCATTGATAACCAGTATTAGTTTTTTAAATAATGAAATGACAAAATGTTTTCAACCAATTCGGTAAAGACAGGTCAAGACTTGGTCAAAAATGCTCGCCAAGCACGTGAAGACCGAGCACTGTCAAAGCGCCAGGAGAGTGCAGCAATTATTCTACAATGTTTGGCTCGGGGATTTTTAGCCAGGTGTGAAAGTACATAACAATTTTTAACAAGATTTTGTAAAAACGCATCGTCTTAACTGTGATATAATTAAACTGTGGAGACTGGAAAGTTTACATTATTATTTTTACCTTACTGGTTCCATATCACATACACTCTTTTTATTATAAGGTCGAGGTTGAGCAAGCGTTGGAGATATGAACTTGATCAATTGATTGGTTGGGACAGCAAGATGACTGAGAGTAAAGAAGCACATAAAGGTTTCTTGACGTTTAATTTTACCAATATATTGATGGTTGGGAACTTTGTATTGTACTGTACTGTGAGGATATACACAATATTTGTATGGCTGCATCGTATCCCACTGAACTGCCCATACAAACATTTTGCATTGCTGCTAGGTTTTAGATAGAAATAGTATGATCAATTGAAAATGACTGACAAGAAATGTAATTTAAGTAAATGACTTATTTTGTCTCGCCGAATAGCTTGATGGATTAGTGCAAAGCCTTTCAGTCGAAGTGTTGCAGATTTGAAGCTGGTTGCTAGCTGAGCAGTTGTGTGTCTTTGGGCAATCCAATTAGTGGACATGGACTGAAACTAGTGGGTTTCACCGAGAAGGAATGCCTCAATCATACAAAACACACAGCAATATTTCCAGTAATCCAAGGGTGGGTAAGGTAATCTGTAGATTATCTGTGATAGAACGGTTTCTTACATATTCACAAGGTAATCTTATGATTGCCTATGTGTGCCTTGCCCCTTGTATTTTCTCCTTTCAAGGGGATAACTTGAAAACGTGAATATCCAGTCCTTTTAGCTAGTTTTATTACATTTTAATTTCAGCCACCAAGATCCCTAAAAGGTATCAAAACAATGTAAAAGGTAGCTTATCAATGGATAAGATAACAAAGAAAGCAAGCAAAATGACAACAGAGGAGTGGCAATATGCTTCCTTTGGTTCCAACACTCTTACTGGCGATTATGGTAAACTGTCATCTAGTCATGAACCCCTAAACAAACCATCACAAAACAATGTTGATGAAAAAAGACCATCAACAGTTCTATTTGACAAGTCTTCCACTTCAACAAAATTATGTGAAAAAAGTGACTCTACTACTCACCTCAGGAATTCTTGTGAAAACAATACCAACGTGACATTTAAAACCAACAAAGTTTCAAGTTCGGAAATGTTTCTAATAATTAAGAAGTTCATGTTTGTTTTTAATTTCAAAACTGACAAACTAAGATTTGGAGAACTTTGCAAATATTTGGTTCATAATACAGAAACTAATGATAATGCCAAGGTAACAATGTTGTTGTATTTATTTATATTTTAAACATCCATTTCTAATTGCTTTATTTATTGATTTTCAGACATGTTATATTGGCTTAAGTATACACAAGCAACTCGTTGTGTCTTGGATAAATCAAGTAAAAAAGCTGTTGTGGACATGCTGTTTGTACCTAGATCAGAATCAGCCACAGGTTTTACCTTTTTTTATTGCATTTCATTCTTAAGTAAATTCTTTGAAAAACACATGACCTTTGGTCCAACGTAAATTGAACATATACTGGTTGTTTAGGTTTAGGTATCTATGCTTTATAAGATGTGGAATTGCAATTTTTGTGTGTGATATATTTTTCATATTGATTTTTCTTTTAGTTTCAAACAAATGAAGGAGATTTAGTGGAAGTGTTTCTCAAAATGTTGGTCACATTCACTGACGTAGTTCACTGGAAAGCACTTGCGGTATTAAAAAGTTTTAGCCATTTAAAAAAAATAAATTGATAATATTTTTTTATTGTTTAATTGTTAACAGTTTTAATTGGGTTGATTTGTTGCCATACCTCTGTTCTGTATAGTGTATATACCATGAATATTGTTATGTTGTTTAACCTCAAAGTGGCCATGTATATTTATAACAGTCTGTATGAGTTATAAATATTAGGTATAAATTATCATATTTTCCTTCACAGAAACTCACTACCATGCATGCTGTGTTAGCTCAGTTATGTGGAAGATTTCTGAGTTACTTAAATGAGCGCGGTGGTCACTGCGTGCTTGCTTCTGTACTTAACTCAGCTGTTAAGTCAACTCAAAATCTATTTGTCATTAAATCTGGATTTAATATAGCAATGAGGTGATTCTTTGTTAATAATCAGTATAAGATATAAAAATACTTTTTGTTGATATAAAATAAATTTAGCCCATAAGCAAGAGTAAAACTTATAAAATCTGTGTTGAAATCCACAGAATAATATCTAGTGGTGATGTTAATGATCAAGTATTGGCCTTTACTTTGCATTTCTTAACAATTCCTGCTATAATTTGGCACTTACAACTTAAAGCTACTGAAGTAAGTATGGCATTTATACATTTTTCTTGATTAATATTCAAGTGTCTTGTGTACCAAACGATAATGACCATTTTATCAATTTAACCTTGTATATTTTCCATGTAAATGATTTCTAATGTTATAATGTATTTTATTTAATAATATATTTGTCCGATAGGTTAGTCTGGTGGATTAGTGCATTGCCTTTCAGCCAAAAGGTTGCAGGTTCGAAACTGCTCGCTAGCTAGTTGGTTGTGTCTTTGAACCCATAGGATTAATGGGTTCTACTAAATTGAAGGAACATATGAATCATACACAACACACTGCAATAGTTTCGGTGGGCGCGAGGTGATCTGACGATTGCCCATGTGTTAAACCCCTTGGTTTTCCCATTCACTTGTATAAACATGAATATCATATTCTATCCTTTATTATCTATGATGGTGATTTAAGTTTTAACTTAAAAAAATATGGTTTATCCCATCTATCAGGTATTAGCTACAGTTTTTATGTCATGGCAATATGAAAACATTAGTGGTTAATTTATTAATTGTCGGACTTTTATTACCATATACATACTTGTTGATATAAGTACAGTAATTTCTATTTATATATGCTCTTTAAAGTTAAAAATTTTATTTTGAATCAGTGTGTTGATGAACTTGCCAGTACTGGGATGTTACGGAGAGCGATTCTTCTGTTCCAAGCTGAAGGAGCCTGTTTAAAACATGGGTTAATCCCACATCAGTATTCCTCTAATGCAGTGATATCAGTGTTGTGTGCTCTTGCCAATTTTGTCCATCTGTTTATACTTGAAAAAGAAACACTTGTTGAGTTACACACCCAATGTGTGGTAAGTGCAATTTAGTAATTACAATGGATGTAAAAATATATTCATTTAAATGATCTTTGTATATGTAATCACTAATCCATCCATATTTAATCATTCTTATTTCATTAAATTTATGTTTAAGACTACTTGTTAATACCGGTAAACAACCAACTTATTTTCGAATTATCTAAGAAAAACATGTTTTACTATATATATATTTGTATCCACAATCAACAGTTTCTGTGTAACGACTTGTGTAAACTAACATGGAACTTTATTGTGTTTTGCAAAAACCTTGTTAACTAGTAATTGATTGTTTCCAATTATTAGAATCGTGCTATCACGGTGGGGACAATTTATATACATAGCTCTAAATATTCGCGAATCCAATTTCACTATAAAAAGTTTTCATGTTCGTAAGAATATGTAGTGCTGGGGTCGGCAAGCTTTTCGATACAGTCTGCCATTTTATGAATAATATAATATATAGCTTATCCTTGTTAAATGTAAAGTAAAATACATCCCTGGTGTTTGTGCTAATCACTACTACATTATATTTCAGTCTTTGTTGAACCAACTAGTAAAATTTTTGTACGAAAACACAACTCAGCACAAATCAAATCTCACGACGTGGCACCCCGTGCTCGGTTACTTTAACAACAGTGATGCAGGGTAAGTGGAATATGGTTTAACATTCACATATTATTACAAATCATACCACCAGGCACAGCCCGTCCATGCAGTTTGTGAAGAGACAGCTGGAATATATGTGGGAACCTGTGTTGGTTCGTGCTTTCTTTCATGATGTGCTCACGCTCAACTCGTTACATGATGACACGTCCGTTCCTGTGCAGGCTGAGCAACTGTCCAAACCTAGAAGCAAAACAAAACGTAGGTTTTGTAAAGATTGTTTTAGTTTTGCACAATATTAGTATTAAACTAATGCGGGTAAATGCTGTTTTTATGTTATATATACAGTGCATTATACAATTATATTGATAGTTAAATAATCTTTATATAATTTTGACTTGTATTCATGCATGGGTGAGATTCATTTAGCTAATTTGCGATCATAGCTCAGTGCAGTGGTCTCCAACCCCATGGTCCGCTGATCAGTTGGTGCTGTACCACAGCAGTTACATACATGACTTTTATTTTTTTTCATTTTATTTATTGTGTTGCATTTTTTCTTACTTTAAATTGTTTTGTAAATTACTAGACTTAGAGGTTTTTTTAATTTTATTATTGTTACATGTCTACTTACAAGTCCACTGTGCAAACAATCAACAATCCCCTTACTGGGCCGCAGTAAAATCATTAAATTTCAAAAGCGGTAAAAAGGTTGAGGACCACTGGCTTGGTGTTTGTGGATATGATACTCACCCTTATTTCCTGTAAAATGCCCAAGAGTGTTTTAACACATATTTTTCATTAGAATACTATTTGGACACAGTCAAGTAATTAAAGCTATTTTCAGACACTTTCAAGACAAAATGGGATAATTTCTTAACACTGTCGAAAAATTGAATCCATTATTTTAATTTTTGTTGCAGTGTCGGACAAGTTGAGTTCATATCTGAAGAAGATGGCGTCCTCTCGCCCCCGTCAATCTCTTCTGCCAACCGGTGGAAGAAAATTAGAATATGTTGAAGTGAAGACAACTTGTTTGACTTGTCTTTTGTATAAAAGATCTTTGTCAGTGTTTACGAAGCAACTTCATCTGGAAATGTTAACAGGTATAATTACTGTGGTTGAGTTTCTAGATAGCCATGTTATGAAAATTATGATTGGTAAGCAATTTTTTTTAATTTATATGAAAGATATCAAAAATTCATTTTGTTAAATGTCTGTTATGTCAATTAGGCTGTTATTAGTATTTTAAAGTGTTTGCGAGGTATTTATTGTCATGTTCAATTGGCATCAGGTCTCACCTTCATGGATGAAGTATTGTGTCGATTATGGAGGTTTATTTGTGAGTTGGGTCCATCAGGAGGTTTGCAGATCTTCATTTCATCGTTATCACTTCGCCACGCTGAAGCTGATCCTTACTTTGCAGTGTTTACCTTGTTCTGTGACATGACTTCTCACATACTTTCGTAAGTACTGACTGTTGCTATAGTTTGATATGGTTGATCTTCAGCAAAATGCAGGAATCAACCTTTGGTGGTTGTAAACAGTTGGAAATAAATATAGCCTTGGTAGACTATATTTTAACAGAACTTGGTTGAGCTATAAACTTAAGCTAAACTTATTTAACCCACTGGCGCAAGAATCATTTATTGGATATACAGTTTTCTTTAAGACTTAATTTTAAAACTTATTTTTTTAGTATTCTTGATGATGTAGAGTTTTATGATCTTCAAATCCCATTCCACCTTGAAGAACTTGTGACCATTTCATCTTTCCTCTGTCGATTCGTTTTTAAACTTATCTGGAGCAATGTTGTGAAAGGTTCTTATATGTGTATTATAGTTTTACCTCATTCAATAATGTGCCAGGTCATTATCTAGAGGATCCTATAAATAAGCTGCTATTTGCATTTTGGCGTATCTTTTTACATGTTGGGGGAGCCCGGTGAAATTTAATATGTCATACTAACTTCTAGTCATACTTGTTATTAAATTGACGATTAGATGCATCGAGCCCCATGTACCCCATATTTGAATCCGCCCACACACTCCTCCTGATGCTCTACAATAGAGACGCTCGCCGATCTTTCACCCCACCAGACCACTGGCTTTGCAAGTATGTTACTAATGTGTTTTTTGAAATGCGAAGAGTCAATCTGTAACCAGTAACTCGTTTAAGTTGTTTTTGCATAAAGAGAACAGTAGAATTTGTGTTTATTAGGCTTATTAGCAATTCTTATGTTTTTAATTTATGCTTAAATTTTCTTAACCTGTATTTACAGGGATGTGAAATCAAACACAATTCGATCAGAAGTTGAGAAATCACAGCAGCGCGGCAAACTTATTGTTGATAAGATTCCATTCATGTTGCCCCATAAGGATCGTGTTCTTTTATTTCGCTCGTTTGTGACTGCTGATAAGTTAAAACTAGGTGGGTCTATAACATTTACTATGTTTAATTTTTAATTTATATTTTATTGTGCACTGGGAGAACTACCAATACCAAACACACATATAGCATTATGGCGAATAAACATTATTCTGATTTTTTTGTTGAAAAATATTTTTAATGGTGTAACTGATGGGTATGTAAGTGATAAAAAATAAGGTCATATATGGCAATTTTTGCAGAAATTAATTACAAACCTAAAGTTGGATATAAAATGTTGTTGCTTGTTTTAAACTTTGAGTTTCTGAAATAATGTAATCTCAGGTATAAGGTCAGATAGTGAGCCGATGGTCCACATCCGCATACATCGCAGCCGATTGGTTGAGGATGGATTTGAACAACTCGCCGCAATGCAGGCCAATAGTTTGAAGGTCAAATAGACTTTTTATTTAAGTATTCATGGAATGATTAAAACTGTACAGGACATATAAAAACTGACTGTAATGACAATATGGATTAAAATTCAGTTTTCTAAAATGTATAATTTCCAAAGAGGGCATCTTCAGTGTTTTTTTTTGGAAAGAATCTAATTGTAATTGCTAAGTAGTAATTGTGTCAAATGGCTGATTGCAGGGAGTTATCCGTGTGAAGTTCATCAATGATTTGGGTTTGGATGAAGCTGGGATTGACCAAGATGGTGTGTTCAAGGAATTCCTTGAAGAAATTATCACCAAAGTATTTAATCCGGACATGAATTTGTTCAAGGTGGGAGAAGTCTGAATACTTTTATTATATTGAAGTTTTTCACATTCTGTCTACGATATTCTTTGCAATCATGTAAGATTGTTAGGAAATCAGTAAAATAAGATTAACTTAAATGAACTTTCAGGTAACTGCTGGGGGAGACATGAAGTTATACCCCTCACCACTTTCCCACCTGCAAGATCAGCATTTGCTTCTTTTCAACTTTGTCGGTAAAATACTTGGCAAAGCTATATATGAAGGTATCGTGCTGGACATACCATTTGCAAATTTCTTTCTCCGGAATTTACAGGGTCAGCAACATACTGCATTATACAGGTACCTTTATGCCTCTCGTTGACATTGATATTAAATGATTTACCAGTTTCTCATGTGATGTACATGTTTTATTTATTAGTTTGTATATTACACCTACATACATATACAAAACAAACAAAATGTTTAAAACAGCTAAAAAAGATAATAATGATAACTCTAAATGTAAGTTATAATCAATTTCATGTTTATAATTAAGTGATTGTTATACAGCCCCATTGATGAACTTCCCTCCCTTGATCCTGAGTTTTACAAGAACCTCACGTGGATAAAACGTTATGAAGGAGATATAAGTGATCTGGACCTGACGTTCACGTATGAGGAGGATATTATGGGGAGTGTTCAATCGCATGAACTCATACCAGGTGGTGCCGCCACTCCTGTGACCAATGAAAACAGGTTTGAAATTAAAGTATTCTAGCGTCATTACACTCGAGGCTGATGTTTGTCTTTGATGCAACAGAATAATGTACATCCACACATTGGCTCACTACCGGCTGCACACACAAATTCTTCAACAAACCAAAGCGTTTATCAGTGGTTTTCGAGCAGTGATTCCAAAAAGTTGGACATCTATGTTTTCAGCACCTGAACTTCAACGACTGATATCTGGGGATAACGTTGATGTAGATTTAACTGATTTAAAGTGAGTAACGTTAAGTAATTTATGGGTGTTTCTGTCCCAAGTCTTGTGCATTTTATACACCTTTTTAACAAAATTCTATATTTAAGTGTTTTAGA
This sequence comes from Ciona savignyi, assembly GCA_000149265.1. Classification (NCBI taxonomy): domain Eukaryota; kingdom Metazoa; phylum Chordata; class Ascidiacea; order Phlebobranchia; family Cionidae; genus Ciona; species Ciona savignyi. The sequence goes on from CH003018.1 coordinate 756,361, forward strand.
ATGGTTTAAAAGAAAGAATAAACTACAATATGTATTTTTGCAGTAATGGTTAGCATCACAAAAAATGCCATGTGCTGCAGGTACAGTTATAATGTATATTTGTTTTTTTCAATTAACATTAAGACAATGTCCAAGTGCATTAGTCACAAGCATGAAATTCGGATTTAGTCCAAGTCTTGCTCAAACGGCAAGACAACGTAATAAAATAAGATTTAACGAAACCTATAAAATAACCTTTATGTAATACAATGCAATAACCCAACAGGAAGCATGTTGTTTATTACGGTGGGTTTCACTCCACTCATCGTGTTGTTCGATGGTTGTGGGATATTTTGGAGCGAGATTATTCCTCCAGTGAACGATCAGCATTTCTTAAGTTCGTCACATCATGCTCGCGGCCACCGCTCCTAGGTTTCGTCCACCTACAGCCTCAGTTTTCCATCAGGTTCTTTGTTGAATAGTCTGCTACTTACACGGTTATATCTGTTATGTAAATAGAATTAATAGAATAGGATTTTCATGTTTTTTCTTCGTGAATTGGAAAACGCAATAGAAGTTATCACACGGAAAACCGTGTAGATACCTCGAGCGTATACCACGCACCGTCGCGTTACCGAAGCTAGTGTATTGTGTTATATACGTTTGAGACGTTTCTTCAATTTTTTATATAACCCATTAATTCACTGCTTTCAAGCAATCTTCCTAAAAGTTTTGTCCAAGGATGCAACTGACTAGCTTGCGACCAGTATCGAACAACTCTTTAAAAGGCGAAGTACTAACCCACCAATCAATTCGGACGGTTTTAATACAATCAATAAAAAATAATAATCGTACCACCCAGGTGTGTGGAAGTACCAGATGACGAGGATACAGGGGACACTGTTGCAACTGTTCTGCGAGGATTCTTGCGATTGCCATCAAAATCGCGGCGCGCACATAATTACAACCATCGTTTACCCACCGCTTCGACTTGTTTTAATCTGCTTAAGCTTCCAAACTACCCCAGCAAAGATGTGCTTCGAGATAAATTAAAACAAGCAATCGCAAATAACACCGGATTTGAATTGTCATAGTTAAATAAGTTTTATTTATACGTGATTGTATGTTCTGTTGGGTTGAAAATTTAACCAACAATGTTGCAACTTGTAATACGGTATACTTTATTTGCAAAAACGCAATGTTTCGCGTTCGTAAACGCTTTCATTCGTTTACTTGTTGTCAAATGATCGATCTTTTCCACCAGAGCGGTCAATAGATTAAATGATTGTATATTTTATACAATGCGGCTTTATAATAAAACCTATTTTTTTACCCGCCTGGACGTATATAAAGCCTTTAACTTTGTTGTTTAAAATTGACCATTATTGTTGTCATAAAATGAATTGCCAACGTTTCTTTTCTTGTACAGTATTTCTCCTCAATATTGCAAAATGTTAATCTGTTTGAAGTATACAACACGGATGTGTTTTCTTCAATATCGCTTAGGTCAAAAGGTATTTTACAGAAACCGAAACAAACCCTCGATTGCCCGTGTAAAACGCTCCCTTGCGTGTTCGCGGGACAATCTAAGGATTGTACGTTTGAAAATGCCCCTTGTTTTTTCCATTCACGGGCATAAACATGAATATCTTATCCGAAAACTAAGTTACGCTCTAACAAAATATTTTCCATCGACAAAATAGTTTACTATTGAACCACGTCATGACTATTGTGCTACATTTCCGCATTTTGTCGGTGTTCGGTGTTACAAATACACTTTTTGCCAGTGTTCAACTATATCGAGGGTGGGCTAACAAGTTTGGTTTGGTCTTATAGAAGCAACATAGTATAAATCATACATAATAATAGTCTACACCAGTTGTCATTAGTTTTTTTATTACCCCTGTAATAAAGCTCACAAAAGTATATATTCGCCAAGTAAAACTGACGATTTTCCCTGTGATAATTTGAATTCCTATCCTCATCTGCCAGTAGGCCTATAACCTATCCTATGGATTCCCCTACAATAAATTTAGTAGTTTTTGTGAAATTGATGTACACGTTGCGTCCCCTAAAATTCATAGCGCGAACCCCAGTTTGGGAAGCCCTTTCCTATCCTACATCTGCACGGTTTTTATTAATGTTCTTTGCAAAAAATCCTACATCTGCACGGTTTTTATTAATGTTCTTTGCAAAAAATCCTACATCTGCACGGTTTTTATTAATGTTCTTTGCAAAAAATCCCACATCTGCACGGTTTTTATTAAAGGGGAACTGAAGTCAATTTTAAGAATATCTTAATTAATGGAAAAAACTACGCTGATTTCAAAAATCAAATCAGTTTCTTCCAATATTTTTTTGTTAAAGAGTTATGAGCAAAAATGCATTTCATTTTATGTTAGGGGATTTCCCGTATTACGTCATTGACGTTGTTGAGATTTCGCAACAACGGTGCGAGCCACTTCGACTAGTCACGTCGGTCGTCAGGCGTCAGTGACGCCTTTAGTGTAATGCTGAAGCGAGGCGTCAGCAACCGAAGCGTCAGGCTGGCGAACTCGTCAGCAACCGAAGCGTCAGGCTGGCGAACTCGTCAGCAACCGAAGCGTCAGGCTGACGAACCCGTCAGCAACCGAAGCGTCAGTGCTAGTTAAGAGTGACAGAGATTTGAAATAGTAATAGATTGAGCCCGGAAAGTTAAAAAGTTAGACTATTCTGTATCATTACTACAACAGTATTTTCGAATCCTATTCTTGAATAGTTTTTATTAATGTTTACCTCATTAGTTTGTTGTAGTTAAATTCACGATCCTGAGAGATTCGAATCCAAAATGATTGTATTTTTGTGTATGTAAGTGAGCGGTACCATACAATACCGAGAAGACAACACTAAGAATGTACATCATGAACTTTAAACTTCTTGTTCGCAAATCAAAAACAAATGGAAGAAACTCAAGGAAACGTATCATGAATTCTGTGGCGGATTAAACAAATCTGGTGCAGCATCCCAAAAAGCTCTAGCTTGGCCATTTTTTGATGCAATGAACCGGATATTTGCATCAAGAAGCGTGGTAGGTAGTTTTATCAACTATGGTACCAGGGTACTGTTTAAGTCCAGCAATTTAAAATACAGCAACATGTACTTATGGCTTACAGCTATTTGGTAAGGGTATTGTATGACTACCCCGATGCGACACATTTTCAGGTTCTTTTTCCGAGACTGTAAAAACTGTTTGGATGTTGGAAAAAGTGCTGGAAGTTGTGCCATGTTTTTTAGAATATTGAAAAAGTGCCTTTTATTAGTGCCTGCATTTCTTACCCATAAATATTGTTACTTCTTTAATAGTACTGTAAAAGATTAACAGTTTGCACAAATTTAATTTTCTAGGCATGTGCGAGTGGAGGTGTTGAATATATCACCATGGATTCTGAACCTTTAACTGCAGCCACTGAACAATTTTTAGCAGTGAACCCCCATTACCACCGGTGAATGAAGATGAGGGCTGGCCCATCAGAAATGACCAAACAGACCAATGATATATTTATTTTAGAATCCATTGGTAAGTTTTATTCACTCCTATTATATTTATTTACTAAAGTAAATAGTTATACTACCTACCCGTATATTATCTAGTGTTTTGAATATGTTTATAATCATAACCTAACATTCAATAAGCAATTTTCTTGAGAAGGCAGCTAAGTATTTATAAATTAAGGTACAGAGGCAAAAGCTCGTGATGAGAATAAGGGAACAGAAAATTAGCCTCAGTAGTTGGCTGGAGTGTCAGGTAATGATTTGTTTGGGCAGTGAGAGTTTATATCTAGGTCAATAGGGTCGAATAAAAAGGAGACATAGCCAGAAGGTACACAACATAGAAAAATGCTCTTGCTTTAATTAAAATTTTTTTGTGTTGCTTTAATCACATATATTTTTTGGTTTCCAGCTAAAGAAGAGGGGGAGAAATGGGAGAAAATGTGCAAACTTCTGTCAGAGGAAGGATAGAGCACTGATTGCACAAGAAAATGAAAAATTTATTGATGCAGTTTGTGCATTAAAGTAATGTCATGCTGTGCACCAGTGCCTAACTTTTATTTAAATGTTGGACTTCATTTTTAATTCTGCCCAATACCTGGTTACTCACCCTTTTGCCAAATAGGTAACGTACATGTCAAGTATTCTAATAAAATTCTGTTTATTAAATGCAAGTGTGTACAATGCAAATTTCGCCACAATACAATCGTACAGAAAACTGTGTTGCTTATGGGTGAGGGGCAAGTGGTCTGTCTGTTCAGTTTGCAATCTTGTAAGACATGCTTCTATTCTGTTTGGATTCAACTTTGGCTGTTGTTTGTTGATGACTTTGCTGCCTCCTAGTGAAAAGAAAATGTAATACTAAAATGCTTTTAGCGGAAATCACACGCATATATATATGTGTTCCACAAACCTTAAAGAAATCATTCCTTACAGCATACATGGATCTGCTGTCATTTGTGGCACCAGCATCACCATGTCACTCTTGCCACAAAATCAAATTTGTTTGATATGCTGGACCTAAATTGATATGTAAAAGTATAGATAGAACATCATACCTACAACAAAGCACTAGGTAATATAATAAATAATTCAATTCTACATATTGCAAGTCGAATGTATATATATAAGTACACTAGTTGTGTTAACTGAAATTAGACTGGGCAGCAGGTCAGGTGATAAAGTAAAAGCGATTACATGCAGTTGACAATACAACACATCTCTGCTGCCTTGCCACGCTATTCACACTCCTTGTGTTATAAGATATGATATGTATTAAATACTTAATCTAATAAATAAGAATGATGGTTTGGCACTTATCCCAGTATTGTTGGGAATAATCTAACATTATTATGAAACAGATAATTTTAATGATAATTAAGAATACTTTATTGAGCTTGGTACTCTCTTTTCATCTTCTACACTAGCCTACTTTCAACAACAATCCACGGTACAAAATACAAATTATTAAATTACCGACATTCGCTAACGTGTTGGTTGCTTCCTACTCAGCTAAGCCTGACGCTTCGGTTGCTGACGGGTTCGCTAGCCTGACGCTTCGGTTGCTGACGGGTTCGCCAGCCTGACGCTTCGGTTGCTGACGGGTTCGCCAGCCTGACGCTTCGGTTGCTGACGGGTTCGTCAGCCTGACGCTTCGGTTGCTGACGGGTTCGCCAGCATGACGCTTCGGTTGCTGACGTCTCGCTTCAACATTACACTAAAGGCGTCACTGACGCCTGACGACTGACGTGACTAGTCGAAGTGGTTACAAGCCTTCCTCAGATTTCGTGCCTATATGCATTGTACACAATCATGTGCCAGTTTAGAGGTGAATTAATAACAGAAGCGCCTGCAGGAGCGTTGTATTTTTGTTTTTTTTATGGAGACTTAGCATAACACTTGTCATATAGCCTAACTGAACCAATGTACGCGCGTGACAGCTTACCTAAAGCGCGCTCATTCAGGCCTGCACGATCCTGGACCTAAGCTGAATGCTGAGGTATACAGGTCTCGTATTTAAATGACTTTAGAATAATAAGTCCTAGCAATTTATATCATAAATCATAGAAGTGAAGACAGAACAAGAAAACTAGAACAGGAGGCAGTAAACTGTAACTGCCAGCAATTTATAGAAATAAACCAGCCATCAATCAAAGATCAGACTATGCGGTGGGAACAGCCTATTTCTTTCATGATTGTTGCTTTTCAATATATAGCTATAATCTGCAATATAGACTAGCAATGTTATTATCAACCCCTAGGCTACAAACTGAGAAGTGTGAGGGATTTGGTATACATATGCATAGAAGTTGTAACTAATTTCTTTTGTTTTCTTCATTTCTAGAGTAAATTTAAGTTAATGTTGTAACACTAAAATGGATGACAGTTTTCAGCATTCTGGCATGGATGAAAGAAATTTTATTGTACACAATAAAATAACACAAATTCAGTCATATGCGTTTAAACCAAGGAAAACGTCTGAAAGTATATCTTTGAAGATGCAAGCCCTATAGAAGAAAATGTTTATTTAGAAACATTACCTATTGACATGACTTGGTGCCGTTGCAAAAACTGTATTCTTATGGACACACCGCAAGAATGTTTATGCTGCATGAATGTACATGCATTTGTACACAAAATAACACCACACTGGACTTGCACTACTAAAAGCCCTTATTTTTCAATTATCTACTTGGATAAAGAAGTTCTTGAACTTGCACTTGATGTACTGGGTTGATCACTATGTTTAAAATCAGAATCAGAAAAATTAAAAACTGTTGGAACTGTATTTTTCACCAAGTGGTTTGTTTTCATCATCTTGGCCACTCCATTGGAGTCAAATACAATTTTACTATGATAATCCTTGTCACAAATATGTGCACTACACACTGCGGTTCTTTTTCCAGGTAGTTTAGAACGCTTGCATTGTTGTATCCATCGCTTCATCTGTTTTTTGTCGTTGTGAGGAAATCGATGGAAGAGCACAGGTGGATTGGAATTTCGTGTGCTGTAATAGGAATTTGTACATCCCGGAGCAAAACAATATGCTCCAATCACTCTTCCTTCCTTCTCAGTGGCTTAACTTTAGGCATTTTACAATATCTAATAAAAAGAACTAAATTGGAAAAGTGGTATATTCTTATTAACTTATTTGGGTAGTTAAGTACAGATCTATTATATATATTCTTCACTTACTTATCTGAGTGCTTGCTGTGTACTTATTGTCATACTACACATTGGCTACTCAACTGTAGATTAACTGGTTTAAGCAATAAGTGGTATTCTCAACCAGTAGGCTAATGCTCAGTTTCAATAGCAGCAGACATTAAATGCACCACATACGCAACAGCAAAACATTATACAAACAGCCAATGTAAACCATGAAAGAAATAGGCTGTTCCCACCGCATAGTCTAATCTTTGATTGATGGCTGGTTTATTTATATAAATTACTGGAAGTTACAGTTTCATGCATTCTGTTATAGTTTTCTTGTTCTCTCTTCACTTTTATGATTTATGATATAAATTGCTAAGACTTATTATTCTAAAGTCATTTAAATACGAGACCTGTATACCTCAGCATTCAGCTTAGGTCCAGGACCGTGCAGGCCTTAATGACCGCGCTTAAAGTAAGCTGTCACCATGTACATTGGTTCAGTAAGGCTATATGACAAGTGTTATGCTAAGTCTCCATAAAAAAAACGAAAAAACAACGCTCCTGCAGGCGCCTTCTGTTATTAATTCACCTCTAAACTGGCAACATGATTGTATACAATGCATATAGGCACGAAATCTCAACAACGTCAGTGACGTAATACGGGAAATCCCCTAACATAAAATGAAATGCATTTTTGCTCATAACTCTTTAACAAAAAAATATTGGAAGAAACTGATTTGATTTTTGAAATCAGCGTAGTTTTTTCCATTAATTAAGATATTCTTAAAATTGACTTCAGTTCCCCTTTAATGTTCTTTGCAAAAAATCCTACATCTGCACGGTTTTTATTAATGTACTTAGTTGTAAAATAGAAAACTATTCTTTATCGATACTTAAAAAAATAGTGTGATAGAAGGCAACACTTATTAACTATAACATATTTTTTGGAAGTCGATTTGACTTCCACTTCCCAACTTTTATATTGGCGGACGAAATTGAAGCAGACGCTTTTTAATTGCTTAAACAGTGAAAGGGGCGTTCGTATTATTATTTCAAAGTTTCCATTTGATTATTTATATCGATTTAAGAGCGACAAGATACATAACCACATCTGTCACGAAAAAACAAAAATATATTTCCCCTTTTTGTGAGATTGCCCTTAATTCTATAATTACGATTGAAATAGTATTAGTATAGGGTATATTTTTAATCTGACATTTTCTTAAAAATAAATAAGAGCGCTTTGATACCAATAATATTTTTTAGCTTCAGGTACGTTTTGATAACTTTGACAATAGGGTGAGCAGATACCCGAGTTAAGCGGGGTTTACGCATCCTTTAGATGTGAACCTGGCTATGGTAAGACTTGTGGTTTCTTGTAACATGTGAAACATTAATATAATTTCATTTTAGATTCTTTCTCGTCAAAAACCTGCTGCCTGCATCAAGTTATATAAAAATGCTGACAAAAGTAAAATTGAAGAAATTCCTGATTTAGAAGATTTCCTTACAAAGCGTGATTATGTTGGTGCAATTACATTTTTGGAGGTAAGGAGCATTGGCTATAATAGTTCTATGCAGTCATTAACTTATTATAAATCCTCGATTATAGACACATCGATTTTGTTCAGTTTCTTTAAGTCAAACACTTTGGAGGCCCTATTGGAAAGTTCGTTTTCTGTGCATCTGATTTTTGCGCCAACTTTTTTAACCTAAATTTTGCGCCACGCCAGTAATACTAATTTATGCCACCACAAACGAAGTTGCATAATTTTTAATTAATACTTTGAAATATAAAGCTTAAAAGTATCAAAAATACTGACATAAATAAAAGGAATTGTAATCACGCCATGCCAGCATGATTTTTGGAGTTTTCTGTGCCAATACCCGAAAAAGTAGTCCGTGCGCCACGCCAGATATATCCGGCGCATCATAAGAACTTTTCAGTAGGGTTTGGTGGTACAGGGTTGCCTTGCTATTGTCTGACCAAATAGCTTGGTTGGTTTTTGTGTAGATTTTTAGCTTAAAGATTGCAGGATCGAAAAGTTTATTTAAAGAGCCATCTACTCAACTGAAATTAAAAGGTCAAATTTAATTATCTTAAAATTAGGATTGGTACTGGTCTTGATTACGAAACTTGGCACAAAATACTTGATTTTCCAGTAATTAACACAAGAGACATGTAAAATGTTTTACTAGTTTAAAATATCGATAATTTACCGGTACATATAAAATCAATTTTAACCAGAGTGCTATGCAATTTGGGATACCCTAAATATAAAATTTATTTTTTGTGCTTTATTAATTATAAACGTGGCTATATGTATTTTTTTAACAAATAAAGCAGAAACTTACTGTGACATATAATATGATTTTTAATTTAACATATCTGCCAACAACTTTTTTACCAATTTGGCAAAATAAATAAAATTTAAAATACCTATTCCAGTTAAAGAGGGCACATCTACAGTACCACAATGCTGAACATCCAAAAATGTTACAACATGATGTTATTTCTCATTGCAGTTTCAGAAAAGAATTGGGAAAGTTTTCCCCGATTTTGAGCTGTGGATTGCATATTGCTTGTTTCACTTGGGTGATTACAAGAAGGCTTATTCCGTAAGTGATATATATGAATATTATATTCTTCAATGGGAAGAATGTTACTGTTAAACACCTGTCTACAGATTTTACAATGACATTACAAGTCACAAAAAAAAGTTTAATGATTTGCATGTCAAATTTACAAATGATATAATGTGGAGAAAAAGTGGTCTTATTTTTGATCAATTTAAATTCATTTGATGTAGTTGGAACCCACATTCCAAATGAATTTCCCAAATTAGAGAATAAAATATGCTATATGTTCTGTATCACCACTTTATTGATACAGATGTACAATGACATACTAGAACATGCAAATTGTGATGCAAATATAGTTGCTTACAAGGCTTGTTGTTGCATGTATCTTGGTTTGTATGATGAGGCTCATACACTGCTCAATCAAGGTAAGCTGTAAATATCAGCTGCATCACAGCAAATAGGGTAAGATTTTTATATTAAGTCAATCGGCAAAATATCTAAAGTATTTGGTAGAGAACTGTAATTTTTAATATATAGGTAACTAAAACTGATTTTCTTTTGTGCTGTACGTTATAAATATCTTTAAAAAACTAATATATAACATTGCACCAACTTTGAGATGTATACTTTAGCACCAGAATCAAAGTTGAAATCAAGGTTGCTGTTTCATCTTAGCCACAAGGTTAGTGAGAGTAAGTTGTAACTCCTTTGTGTGTCAGGATTTCATTTATTAAAAACACAGAAAAGATGTCAGTTTTACCAGTAGGTTGCAACTGTTTATTCGTATTTTTTTATATTTTGCTTCTCACAGTTTGATGAGGATCATACCATGATGATGCACATGTCAAATTTCAAAACAGTTGAAGACAATTGCTGTTATTATAGTCTGAATTATATGAGAGAGAAATATGATGAGGCTGTCAGTTCATACAAACATGTTCTGCATCTTAACAAGTACCTACCTGCCGCAGACATGTAGAATATTTTAATAATGTCAAATATTTTCAGGGAATTTATTGCTTTGAAAGTGTATATTGCGATGTGCTACTTTAAGATGGAATATTACGATGTAGCTCAGGTAGATGATATACTAGATATTCAGTGGTAACTCTTTATTACTTTCTTGTTTGTTTGTGCAGGAGTTATTATCAGACTACATGCATTTCTATCCAGACAGTATAGCAGGGACCAACCTAAGAGCTTGTATTTATTTCCGACTTTATAATGGCAAGACAGCAGAAACTGAACTGGAATCTATTCAAGCTGCAACACCCACTTGTTCAGATATTATTAATCACAACTTGGTAGTTACATCGGTTGTTATTAATATGTATGTGGAATAATAGTATTAGTAATGAATTGTAGGTTGTGTTTCGGGATGGGAGAGGTGCCCAGCAAGCTTTACCCCCACTCATCGACGTTGTTTATGAAGCAAGAATAAATTATTCCCTTTATCTTGTAAAAAATGGTAGGTTTGTGTATTGTGTTTTAGGATTCTAGTTTGTAAATATTAAAAAAAAAACAATCACATAAGATTTAACTGTATTTTTGTGCTAATATTCTACATTTAGGTGAATATGCAGATGCTTACAACTTACTGAAAGAATTCAATCCGACGCACACAAAGGAAAGTGTGATTAAGGCAGTCACGCTGGCTTTGCTTGGACAAGAAGAGGGCAATGTTGGTATTTAGATAACTTATAAGAATGTTTATATAAACAATACAACAATTGGCAACTACACCAGCATATATATATATATAATATTTCAGATAGAAATGATCAATGCTGCTGCTAGATGCTATGAGATGATTGCAAATTCGGAAGGTAAGTAGTAATTTACCACTCGATTTGCAACTTACTATTGTTTAACACCACTGGCACTCGACCCTAGACTTTTAGACTTAGATTAAGTGGTTTTTCACAAAGGTTCAGTGATACATACAAAACATCGTTAAAAACACAGAAATAAGCCGTAAGTGTAGTAATTAAATTAAAACACAATAATGGGTAATATAGAGAAAAAACAAGTATACTTTCTGGTGTAAAGCAAACAGCACCAAATTCCATTTCAATAAAAATGGTTTAATTGTGTGTAAAAGTAATTGTAAAGAAAAAGTACTTAAAATATGGCAATAAGATTCATACATCTTACTAGCTGTAGATATTTTCCATCATTCCATGTAAAAGCAGCTTTTTTCACTCGAATCATACTATTTGTCTGTGCTACTAAAAAAATCTCAAAAAGTCCTAATGTGCTTATAGTGGTATGAGTGAATTCTGTAATTAGTTTATTTGCAGCTACTGGTACTATAGTGAGCAGACAGTGTATGTCCTGTGCTTGTTTTCTTAATAAGCAATTCAAGAAAGCTATTGACTGTTTTAACTCTGTCAAGGTTGGTAGTGATCACAAATAAAAGTCGCGAACATTAATTCAAGTTTTTTTTTCAGGGATTTCTATACAATGATGATGACTTTAACTTTAATTATGGACAAGCGAAAACGGCATGTGGGGCTTATAAAGATGCAGAACAGGTACATATTGATAAACCCTTGATTGGTTGGTAACTCATAGGTAGCATGTCAATAGCTAAAAGGTAGTGAAATCGAAACCAACCGCTTACTAGTAAATTGCCTTCTTGGTAAAGGTGCTTAGTATTTTAATTGTTATGCCTGTAGTGATGGTAATCTGAGAATTGTATGTGTCATAACATGACACACCTGTGTTATCTCCAAGAATAAACATAAATATCCTATTTGTTCAATTGTACCTGGTGTAACACTATTTTACCATTGATTTTATGATTGATAATGATACATTATCCTTATACCACCCTTCTTTTTACAATTACTGATACAATACAGATGACATTAGACCATAGACATTTCATTGTCGTTTAAATCTGACATTTAATAAATCTTAGTCATTTTTCAGGTGTTCGATTTAGTCCAGAATGAAAAATTAAGAAATGAGTATTCCTTTCTTAGCTGTTTGTGTCACTGCTGTAAGTATGTCGATAAAATACTTCTATATTGTTAACTTGAAAAGTGGATTTGTCAGATATAATGAACAAGAAGCCACAGTTGGCATGGGAGCTTTACCTAAAACTCGAAACTTCTGCCGACTCATTCCGTCTGTTACAACTAATCGCAAATGATTGTTATGAAGTAAGAGGAAATCTGAATTAATTTTTTTTTAAATTAGGATTTCGTTAACAAGGATTATGACATATGAGCTAAGTCAATACTTGCAACACAAGCATAAGTTTTTTTGAAATTTTATTAAGTTTTGACCCTGAGATTTTGTTAATCATAAAACTTAATCATTAACCCTAGAGTATATTTTTTAACTACTGAGTTTCTAAAAGATTTGTGTTAAAACCTTTTTGTGGCTTTCTAATTTGTCCAAATTCACATTTTATTGTTTTTAATTTCCTTACCATTATGTGTTATATTGGTTGATTAATTTGCAGATGAAGGAGTTTCTAATTGCTGCAAAGGCGTTTGATGTCTTAGAACATGCGGATCCTAATCCGGATTACTGGGATGGAAAGCGTGGAGCTGTGGTTGGCTTGTTTCAAAGTATTGTGCTTGGAATGGAACCCAGGTCTAATATTTCTTGGTTTCTTCTATATGTGTTCAGTGTTTCTAATCAAAGTAGATTCATGCCAACAGTACATTTTAAAAAGTTTATTAATCCCTTTTTTTGTTTTATTTATGTGTCACTGGATTGAATATTCAGTTTTATGGGACGATTATTTATGTGAATGTAATGCTAATAGTTAATACAATAGGTTTGAGCTAAATCGTAGTTAAAACCTAGGAAGACGTTGAAAGAGCTGTTAGTGGTTCTACGCAACACAAGCAACCCACAAGTTGAATACATCGCTCGTGTAATCACTAAATGGGCCAAGGATAACCGTGTTCAAATTTCCTGATTTTTCTTTCGTTTCTTGTTGTGTATTGGAATGAATATTTTATTATATTGCTTTTGTTTTACAACTTTATATAAATAAATTTAGTACAAAATTATCAACCTTTTATTTCGCGTTTTGTGACTAACAGAAACTTTGAAATTACATTTTATGGTCGTTTTAAAGAACGTTGACCGATTGTTTATCCTGACTGTTTGTGTATGCCCATCATAATTAAACCCATCGCACAACAATAATAAAGGAAGTTGTTTTATCGCCTATCTTCCTGGTCGGGTGGCTTATTCGTAGATCGCCAGTCTGTTCACTGAAGATAAAATAGAAACTGATTTAAGCTAGTCCGCTGTGTCCTTTTATAATGTACTTTACCAACATCGATGAACTCGGTTGCTCAATGGTCAGTAGTAAAATTAAGATACGTCACATTCATATATATAAAAAACTGCAATAGCTTCGGTAACCTGTGCCGCAAAGTAATCGGACGAGTTGCCGTATTATGTTGGCCGTTGCATTCATGAGGATGAAACATGAATATCCTGTTAGATCCAAGTAACAAACTTTAAGTAAAAAAACTGGTTAAACGAGCCCTGTATATTTCACGGTCGATGGGCATGGTAATGTTTTTACCCTAAAGATGGGTAAGTGGGAGTTTATTATACAAACATTTGTGTAGCCTAGTTTGTTAAATACGATAAATATATTTCTGCTCAATACATAAAACCACTGGGTTGAAGCATCGTGCTTTAGTTGTCTTGCTAATGGACAAATTCCACTTGAAAACGGCTGGCTTCGATCAATGTTCGGCTGCCAGGACAACAAGCCTTTATCTGGCCAGCGGTTTCATTGTTGGGGTCAAAAACTAACTGTGGCGTGGTTCATCCATTTCTTGTCGCAAAGAAATCGATATTGGAAAGAGACTCCAACGCAAATAGAAAACTACAGTAATGCGACACTTCTAACAATCAAATAACCTTCATTCATGTTAAACTTTTTCAAGGATAAAGGTAAATGTTGTAATGCTATACAAGACACATAATCAATTCCTCGGTAACAAGGGAAGAACGGTAAAATATGTCGATATGTTTGCTTTACACAGATCTAAAAAGGTTTGAAGGATAACTGTCGCAGGTAAGTTCATGCCACTAAGGTCAATATATAACTTGGTAGTTTCAATCACGTGTTACCCGCCTCTATTTGAAATTTTTACTGTACGTTATATCCTGTTTCTGTATACAAAAGGTACCGGTTCATACAACACAAAGTGTATAACATTTGTGTCTACAAGAAGGTAGATATTAGATGCCTTAGTTCAGGGATGTCCAACATTTTATTTTAGTGGGCCGCATTTTCACTTGAAATAATTCAATGGGCCGCAGAACCTATTAAATTTCAAAAAAAATTGGTACATAAAGAAACAATTAAAAACCATTCATTTATAATCCTTTATTCCTGTTGCTTCCATACTTATAGCCTACTATTACTGCGCCCCTAAAAGCTTTCTGATACATTTTAATTAGGCAAGATTCAAAGTTCAAAATACTACTTGGAGTGAAAATGACTAGCGGGCCGCACAAAAATCTCAGGTGGGCCGCAGGTTGGACATCCCTGCCTTAGTTGGTATTATATTTCTCCAGACCTTTAATAGTAAAATTAAGCTGTTAAAATTAAGTTTGGTTTGGTAAACTGTATAGTATACATTGGTATACAGTGTATACCAATTGGTCAAAACAAAAAAAATAAATGACATGAATATATTTTTATTGTATTTAAGCAGAAACATACAGTGTATATATTGTTTTAATACCAGTGTACAATTCGGGTTGTGATAGAGATATTCCAGGTGAAAATAGTTTCAATTTTTTTATTAAAGAAGATATACTGTTTCCAGGGTTTAATGATTTTGTTTTAAAAAGTAAATAAAAGAAATTAACTCTACATTTAATACTGATTTTAACTGCGGTACAAAATACAACATGACAACTACCTACAGACGATAATAATATGCACTACTACTTTTGATATATCACTTTGAAACTTTTTCTTCGTAAGTTCCCGCTCCTTTGTAATTTCCAACATATCCACTTCCGTCAACCTGGTCCACTCGACCATCTAATCCTGTGGGGCAAGTTCATATTTCAATTTTATTGTGATTACGAGGACGTGGTTAACTTCGTGATACAGAAAGTCACACACACCGCTATCGGGATTTATATAATATTCACCTTTCCCTTTCCCATCAGCTCCAAATCTTTCCTTGTGGCTGCCAGTATATTGCGATGTATCAGTCATCTTTTCCACTCCCCCAGTCTTTGAAGTTTTCTGTTATGTTAATATAAATTAGTGCAACTTATTAGCACGGCAATATATAGCTTAATTTGTCGTCTTACTGCCGAAATGTTGTTGAATCAAAACCGGTACCTAGCTAGCGGTTGTGGTTAGGGCACGGCGGGTGTAGCCTACATCCCAGTGGATTGGTTTGATTTAGTTAAACTTATGCAACACCTCGACCATATACAATACACAACAATAGCTTCGACAACTGGACGTTGGGTGCGGGGTTAATTAAAAATCATTCGGGTAGGATTGCGGTCTTTGCGTTTTTCCATTAAGGAGATTAAATACTAATCTAAACAACAAAGAATGACCAAGTTTAAAATTTAAATCAGGTAAATATACTTAATAAACTCACTGTAACACCACTCATAACCGGGCCTGATGAGCCAGCTACACGAGCAAATATATCTTCTTTTGGTACTTTCTTCTCTTCAGCCACTTTTTCAAGTGCTTGCATGAATTGGCGGAAATCGATGGTCTTTTCAGTCTTTGCTCTGCAATACACTTAAATATTTAAAAACCAAGCATACTTTGGTTATTGTTTTACTTACTTTACTTTGGAAAATATGATGTCTGCTGAATTCGACGATTCTTTTGCACCGAGAACTTTTGAGTCTTTTAAACACTAGAAAAAAAAAACATTGGGAAAATGCAAACTGGAAACAACAAGAAATTTAAAGATACAAAGTAACAAAAATTACCTTAACAAAGTTCCTGCTGTTCATTTTGGTTGCTTTTGAATCTCCCATTACCATAAACTTCTTGTAAACAGCTTCCAATTCTTTTTCCGACATTTTTGTTTAAAATAGTGGGTGGGCTTAGTTCATAAACTAACAATACTGCGGAATAGCTACATCGTTAGTTAATATTAAGTTGCCATGACGTGAGCTGTGCATTAAATGACATTTTATAAATTGAATTAATAAAACCCTACCCTGGCTTACTGCAAGTATTGAAATAGCTTTACCTACAAAAGGAACCGATCAAATATATTGTGAACGCCATGACCAGTTTTACGCGAAGTGGTCGTATAAGCGCAGCGCAGAGAAATTTGATCAATAATTGATGTTTCTTTTTACAGTCACTGTATCCCTAGACTAAGAAAATACGGTAAACTTAAATAAATACTGTCCTTATACTGACTAGTGCTAGAACCAGACATGTCTCTACTCGAAGTTAAATTGTAAACCAGGTTCTTGTATTGAACCTAAGAAACGTGATAAACACACAACGACAAAGAAGGCTAATACACTAGAAACCATTGTGAACAATATAGGTGCCCCCTTACAATAGCCTGACATAGGTTCTTTGTTTACACAGATTTAAATCTCTAAATTAACATTTCCTTCAGGCAAATTGGCATTTGATTCTGCTTCTGGTTTATAATAATCGAATTAGGCGGACAAATAAAATTCATAATACCTAACGCTCTCATCGTTTTAAACATTACTTTTGCCAAGCTATCTCGCTCTTGGTGAACAAACACCAGTATCCAAACAGAGGTCGTGCGTTGGGCCTTTCTTCGTATCCCATTGTCAATGACCGTTGTATAACATTGTGGCGCCATATAACTATTCTTTTTCGAAAGAGTCTTCTATACTTTCTCCAGAATTTATCGAATTACCGCCAATCACCCCGTTTGACCTACCAAACATTACTGGTAGCCACAAGCAACTTCCTTTAGTTCCGATGTGTTTCCCAAGTGTATTTGGTCTCCAACGTTACGTCGTTAACTTTATAAGCTATATATTACGTGTGCAATATAGGGATTTAAGAAAATAATATTGCCGTAACTTCTTACACAACGGAAAAGGGAAGCAAAAGTGACAATATTGTGAACAAAACAACACTCTGCTTTGGCACTTCTTTTCAAACTGTAATTTAACTTGCGGCCTGGTTGCGTGGAAACGCGCGTTGTTGCAATGTACGATATGACGTCATTTTGGACGCCAATACTTCGCCAAGAGTAATAAAACCAATAACAAGGAGATTAAGTAACACAGTGCAACAGCGTAGCAAACATACATTTTTTAGTATTTAATACCTCTTAATATTACAAAAAACGACGACATGACTTTGCACAGTTTTTCACAGTTAAGAAGCACTTACTTAACTTACAAATACAATTTAATGCAACAAAAAACGTCCAGTTTCCAGCCTAATTACTTCCGGAACATTTTACACAAATACTTTTTAATCATTTCATTTGCAGTTGGTATAAAATCTTTATATCAGGCGGTTTTATTCATATAGTTGTCATAGCAAATGTGGGTACACTAATTTGGTTTGTTGTTGGTTGTATTATTTACCAAAATACATATGTTGGGATAGTGCAAATGAGTCGATATTACTTGAACCGAGAAAGCGGAAAGTGTATATTTGGGATATTTGTTTTATTAGTCATAGAAGTTTTACTGGAAATTCGGCACTACAGGCAAAAGGGATTAACGAAGATAAACTTGGAAGCGAGGTTGTTAAACAATAAGTTTACAGGTAATTCGTCAATTAAACGTAATAATTCCACACACATCTAAAATATAATAGGAATCTAACTATTTTATTAGGCTGTGTTACCCAATGAGGTAGCTTAAGTTTACGAATAAAGTAAAGAAGAATAAATTGTAGTTTGTCATTATGTAATAAATGTTCACTGCGCATATGACAGGAAATTATTTCCGGAAAGCAAAAACCAACTCTACCAATAAGCCTAACTTTACTGGATAACGGTAATCACATAATATTCAGATAATACTGATCACATAATATAATAAAACTTTTTTTAAAATCAACTTATATTTTAATATAAAAAATACTGCTCTTCCATGATCACGAGGATTGAATTGTCTGGGTGAAATCCTATACATTCAACCCCTGCAAAACTCTAATAACCACCTACTTATGTGTGTATATTAAAGATGCTGCAACATGCGGCAACTTTTCCTGTTTCGGAACTTCACTTTGTGCGAGCAATAAATACATTGCGAAGCTGACCGAAGGTGTTCCGTCCTCGCGTAAGTCGATGGCTGAGAAATAAATATTTTACAGTTTATCATCTTTTTTAAGCAAAATATACCTTTCTGCTATGTTGGTAATGGTAGATCAGCGGGTTTTAAACCTTTTGGGGTTGTGGAACTCCATGTAGATAAACAGACATAAGCAGAGATTAATTTAATCATTTACGTTCCATTTATATTGACATATATATATCATAAATGTTTATAAAAAAAATATGTATGTCTGTTTTTAATTTGTAAAGCTCCAACGGTAAGGTAGTGTGCAGTTGCACAAAGATTTAAAAACACTAGTTAAGACACAGTGCCACTTGGTAGAAGATTTTATTGCAGGATTCGGATGGTTAGATATTGATGGATTGTTGATCACCCGATATCGTGTTACAAGGAATGTCACTTACAAACTGCCATATTTGCAAACTTGCCACGAAGACTACTGCTCTGTAAATATCGAAAGTTTGGCCACAAGTGAATTGAATTTAAATAATTGGATTTGCGACAAGTTTAAACGACCAAACTGCAACGCGGCAAAAGTTATCAGAGACTGGCAAACAATGAACAAGATCGTTTCCTCCAAAGGTAAATTTGCAATAACTATATGCTACCGAAAACAGTTCCACGGCGGAAACCTATAAATTGTAGTGGCGTAATTTAAAAATGTGCAACTCCGTTACCCATAAAACATTGTAATATGAAATAGTGACACGTTCATGAGGCCTGGCTGTACTGGCCTACCATCAGAACGAATTATCATGCAATACAAAATAAGTTCGTCCACTTCAACGTTCCGATTTTACAACCCAACAACAGATGAAATCATGATAGCTAGTTTGATATCAAGCATGTTAGAAAAGTAAAAACTGTCAGTTAAAAAACATACAAGCACACGGATGTTAGTTAGTAATGGTTTCCAGTTGAACATCCTATTCTTTAAATCTTCCATCAATCCGTGGTAGGCCTATATATAAATAAGCATTAACCAGTTTTATTTTGATTGTGATTCTAAGCTAGGTTATATGAACTGTACGATTTAATACGTTTTGAATACGGTAATCTAAAACGACTTACTCCATACAAGGGCGTCAGCGCGTGTTAAGCTTGGAACTACACTACAATGATTAATAATTCGTTAAGGCTGGAAAGTATTATAAGCTATAGACATTCACAACTGTAAAAATTGCAAGGTCGACTCGATCCGCAACTTATAAAGACCATCTCCCCGCCTCTGAAATGTGCATCCCCCCGTATGGCGGATCGTATTGTGAGGCGGGTTGCTAACAAACGGGGAAGTGTACTCCTCCAAGATCTGTCTACTATCGAGAAGAAAAGGTTGGTCTTCACTTGTAAGATGTCGCCAGGATCCATGGTGCAGGTTAGGCCATACAAGAAATTGTGAATACGTAATTGATGTATGAAACTTATAGGCGTTGTTTCCACCCTACGAAGGCTGGCTATTTCAACAAACCATTGGTTCTTGTGGTTCTCTCATTGTTCACGGAAATTCAATCATTAAATCATTTTATGCTCTTTATGATGCACCATGGAAAACAAGATTGGATGTCGCGATACAGGTTATCACAGCGTTGGTTGACACAGTTATACCACTCAGCTAAAATTGTATACAAAATATATCCACAGTTGCTCGATCTTGCTGAGCATTTCACTCATAACGACTTGAGTTACATCATTGCCATCCACCGTCTTACTCCGCGTGATCTTGGAACATCCATTACTGGGAAGTTAAGGATTGGGAACGCCGATCGCGTTATATTAGTGGATCGCCAGGAAAACAGTCGAAGTAAGTTGTTATAGTTTTAACGCATTTTTAATGTTTGAAATAGCATACTTATGATCGTGTTGTGTACAGATAAACGGAAGACAAATGATTTCTATGAAGTTCCGTATAATAGAGATCGTATTGACATTTCCGATGAAGAATTATGCGAACACAGTGACAATGATGTAAATTATTACGTTGTATGTCGTCATTTTCTTACTGGGACGTGGAGTTCACGTGACGGTAAAGTGTTTCCGGGCGGTCTTCTTCATCACCCAGAGGAATTGTCGGTAAGTAGCCTTACCCAGAACAATTTTCTGGTGGCATTAAAACTAAACCTGCCATGCTCGCCGTTTACAAAAAAGTTAATATATTCTCATACACATTCGCGTGAACAGGTTTTCGTGAGTCAGCTGTACGTACTACTTGACATTTGCTCTCGAGGTCGACGTGCTGTGGCACCTGAGCGCCGCTCCCTAGCGCCATCTATGCGCAGACTGGCAGCAAATCAATTACGCAAAACTCTGCAAAGAAAACGAGTTTGTTCCGCCAAGTTCCGGTACAGATATCCGGAGTGTGAGATGGCAAACGAAGAAGGTGTCAATCTTGCAAGTATTGAGATTCAGTGGATTCACTAAATACACCAAATTAATAGTCGGGTGGGGAGTTTATTTGCGAAAATTAAATGATACAAAAGCAATATTTAGTTGTTTTGTCACGTAAAGCACAGAGGGAACTGCGAGGTTTAGGTTTTGCATTTCACAAACAAATAGAAAATGTAAACGAACTACAGAAAATATTAAGCGCTACCAAATTAATATTAAATTGAAAAAAAAAGAAAAAATATTTAAGTTAGTACGCTTTACAGAGCATGGATTAGAAAACACAGTGATGTGATCATCGGCACTTGATGTTAGACCTTGCGTTGCATGAATAAGGCACCAAGGGCATTGAGTACATACTGTTGATGATATTAATTACAGTGCTTATAATGTGCATGGTAAATAGGGATCAGTCGCGGTGGGACCGAGCTAATGAATACTGTGTACTACGCTGGTGGAAGTGCAACTAGTAGTTCAAACTACCGAATGTTAGTTCCGAAGCAAATCGTGTAGATTCTTGTCGGGGTCGATTATATCATCGGCGCGTGTCAACTGCATTTCAACGTGACGCAGATTGTTCACCACTAGCGCCATCTCCTGGCTAGATGTTTGCTGTAGAAGAGGCACATTTGTTCGAGTGAGCTCAAATGGCGGAGATCGACCGTGCAAATATCCAATCTTGCCCGTTAAGCTATCCGCCACCGCGCACAACCTTTCCGTTAGCGCACATACATTTGACAGCATAAGAGAATCAAGAGCGCCACCGTTCGACCAAGTTTTCCGCAGACACTTGTCATTCTTCAAGGCAGGAGGGGAGGGAATAACGACGGCAGGTTGAATGTGCTGATCCAAACTATCAGCATCCGTTGCTACGGTGGTAGTCGATGACGTCATCAAAGAGGACGAGGTCAAAGTCGAGTCGAGGTCGTCAAGAGATTTAGAAGTGAGTATGCGGAGATCTCGGGCGAGGTCGTGACTTGCTTGGGCGATCTCATCACTCATTTCGCCATCTGGCGGCGATCTAGATTGAATTTCATACTTAACAATGTGTACCCGATTTAAACGATTAGTGCGTTTACTAGGTTCAGGTGGGAATAAAGTCTATGTGCAAACAAACTAAACTACCGAAAGGCCAACCATGTGTTAGGCACTCCTAATCGTTAAACATGTTTATTTAAAACATTACATTTATCATTGCAATCATAAACGTTTAACCATTTACTATCTTGTAGAACAAACAATATGACAATTTTAAATTTGTTTCGGCAAGCAAAACTAATGGATCCAGAGTCCCAGGTTAGCAAATCACCTTTGATATACATACTCTGTTAGAAAAGTTTCACAGCCCAGTATAATATACCTATTGTAAGTGCATGTGTCAAGTGATGTGCCGGTGCTAATACTGCTCGTCATGTTGTTGTTGTTGCTGTCAAGCTCCGATTCCGACGTCGATGCGCAATCCGAGTATGTTTGCGGGGTGTTCGACTTTCGGCGTGATTCCAATCTGCGAGAGCGGTATGTTGCGCGGTCTAAACTTCCAGATCTTGTGGGTCTGTGAAAAGTTTGCACGATGTTATTGCAAAAATATTAAGCTAAAAAAGTTATTCCAACCTTGAATCATTAGTTCTGCTTTTGCGTACTATCTTGGCTCCCAAGCTGGTGTTTGTCCGTTGTGTGTCAAGTACACTTCCTTCAGTCTCGGTTGTTATGCTACCGCGGGAGTGTCGTCGAGATCGAGACGCGGGCGTGGCTGGGCCCTGAACGACGGCGATTGATGATGTCATAATAGGTATTGTTGGAAAATAATGGACTCACTCTTTTCTTAAACGAGCGTAGATTGCTAAAGCTTTCAGTGTCAGAAGATTCGGTTTCGCTGCAGCGTGACATTCGTCTCGCTGGTGGTCTGGAAAGTTCATTCAATCGCTCCATGCTGGTACGAACTATGGAAAATTAATTTATTTATGGAATTGTTTTTGTGAAAGTCAATTCAATACCTTTTTTCTTCTCTTTGGGTGGTTTGCTTACTGTGGTGCTTGTAAGTGAGTCCGATTGCCAAGGTCTGAAATTAAAATTATGTCTGCAATATATTTAAAACACAAAATAATAAAGCGGATTAAAGTTTACCTGGTCTTGTCCACATCTTTTGCTTTATTCTGACGTAACAAAGTGGTGCGATTAAGACGGAGTGACGACTCACAATCTGAGCTGGAATTATTTCGAGGTATGCCAAGTGACCGGCGATGGTTTTTTCGAAGACATTCAGTGTCCGAAGACAACGTGGTGGTAGATGTCTGGGAATAAGGTGAAAAACAAAGTTCAACAATCTAAACAAGAACCAAAATTCTATGAAAAAGAGGAATTATATCAGGGAATACCTGGGAGCCAAGAGATCTTCTTGACATGTCGGGTTTCTTCGATTTTGACAAGTTTGGAGATCGATTACTGAAGGTTGGTTGGCTGGATGTGGATGAGGTGGACAACAAAGCTGATGACGATTGGCTTTTTGCTTTCAAACCCACAGTAACGTTGCTACGTTTGCGACTTAGCGTCGGCGTTTCTCTGGTTTGTTGCAATCGATCTTTGTTCTGTTTGTTTCGTTCCAACTTAAGACGTGCACTGAGAGGTTCACCCTTGCTACTTTTCAACCTCTCACTTAATGCTCGTCGGGGACTGGCTCTCGACCACCGGTCACTAGAATGGCCATCTGCTAAACTCACCACACTTGAATCATCGAAATGTTGAGAAGAAATAATATCACAACTGACACGATCAATCTGCATAGAAAGAAAAAAAATTAAAATGGAAAATAAAAGGAAAAATAGTCATCCACGTAATGGGAAAAATGAGCAGATATTACACATTAATGTACACAATAGTGACTTTTTTAACCAATCCACTGGGTGCAAGCAAATGTGCTAAGTAAGTGTCAGTGTAATGACATAAGCGGCAGGATTAAAAACATTTTATAAAATTTAGGCTATAGGTCAATTGTACTATCGGCCAGCTACACCAACCAATGAGAAAAATAAAAGTGTTTATTATACCGGATCAGTGAGTTTGGGGAATTCAACCGAATCTGAGGTGCTGGATAAATCACTGACTTCTGGAGAAATCTTCGGAATTAGTTCTTTTGAAATGCCAGGGGTTGTTTTTGTGAAACTGTTTGATCGGATCAACATGGGTGGGGCGGGTTTGCATGTGGCATCTGGTATCTCAGAGTTAGGTACGATCCCGCTTGGTTTATCTTTGGTGAAGCTATTAGACCGGAGAAGTGGTTGTGCTCGTTCAACAGATGAATCACGTGATGAGCACTCATGGGTGATAACTTTCCCCGACAACGGACGTCGAGATCTTATTGGTCGGCAGTTTCCTGGAGTTTCTTTGTTGTCCCGAACAATTTCCACCAGTGGTGGGGTTAAGCCTCCCTGCTTACTTTCATTTGACTTCCCAACCACTGGCTCGCTTGTTGATTTCTTTGGTTGCATTGGTGTCAACATTAAATCATTGTCATCAGCTGCATATGTGTCTCCAGCTATTGGGTTATTTTGAACATTTTCCTTGACCTCTGGTTCATCATGTGGAGATTTATTACTTCTGTCGTTTGAAGAAGTAGAGCTAAAAAAAGAAATATATGGAGGCTTTACAAAAGTAAAGCTAGTAAAATTGATAGTAAAATTATTACCCATTTACGTGCAGTTAAACAGAAAATATTCCATTGCCAGTTATCTAAGGTTCCGAACTGTTAATATGTGACATACCTTATTGAACTGGTCCTTGATCTAGCTGCAGCAATCCTAGCAGCTTGTACAGCCTTGATGGGAATAGCAGGTAAGGAACGTCTTATTCGACGACCTTCCGACCCTGAACGACTCATATCTGCACAGCAGTGATTTTGTAATTTATAATAGTATATTTGCGTATACCATATTTTAAATAAGAAAAAACACGCAATATTTTATATATAATATGCTTATTAGTGGAGCAAAAAGTACATTTAATCTTTTTTTTACAAAAAAATGGAACTGTTTAAAGTACTATTTGATAGGTAAACTCGATCCTCACTGATATCAAACACTTCACGACAAACGAGATCCATAAGCCATGATGGGAATAGAAATATCTACCTTCATCGACCTCACAATCTTCCTTCCCACTTGCTTGAGCTGTGGTTGGTTGAGTTGAGATTTGATGCTGATTCACCCACTCGTTCACCCAACTTGTACGTAACTCACTTGGGTCAGCATCAGCCCCACCAATCTGTCATATTATACAACATAACCATCGCAAGTAAATCCCAAGTGACAAAAGTAAAACGCACAGAAATCTAAAACTAAATGCCTAATGTGATTAGATATAATAACGTACTTCATAAATAATATTTTCTTAATACGAGACTAATCGAAGCTCGCAAAATAAAACCTAATTCTGTTTCTACAACATAGCGTAAGACCAAATCAGTAAACTTTGACAAATAATAACTCTGTTGTGGTGTCCGTGCAACTAGGAGAATGTCTACGCAGCTGAATTAACTAAGATTTGACAATAGCCAGCCAGAGCAAATACTAAACTTGAAGTTTCCACAATATCAGACCGTGGTGTTTTTATTCAAACACAATTCAAACAAAACCACTAAAAGCTCTCG
>CH003018.1:790395-846548 GCA_000149265.1 Ciona savignyi
AGATCCATGCGATCCAAGCGCTCAAAGCGATCCTGTAGTATTTAGAGGCACCCTTATTAAACAACTTTAAAAACCACATCAGTTACAAATACCTAATTACCTACCAACTCTTTTCTTAAACAATTTGCCCTACAAACCCCTACTTCATACTTAAATTCAAGGAACCAGTTACAGCATCATGTTGAAAACTGTATAAGCTAGTATGGTGGTGAATGTTGTGCATAAACTAGTGGGTGGGTCAAATAATGTCACTTGGGCCTGCAATATTTAAACGGTGCAGACCACTTAATTATTTAACAACACTGTAATTAAGTGAGATTGCAGTGATGAATAGGTGAGTATTCAAGACCCAATATTCCTTCAACAGAACCTTTTATAACATGTTTTGTTTATTTGGATTGTAATGATGTAGGTCTCACTCTAATAAGGACTATTTTTTACCACAACCCAGTATGCTAGGTATTGCAATGACCATGGGGACATACTATCTGATGACTTGTGACATGTGCACTTTTTGTACAAATACCATCTTTCATTTACTCAGAGAAAATGGTTGAAAGTTGTTATCAGTGTTAATTTATAAGAGCCGACTGCTACATAAGATCATTATCAATGTTAATTACCGACGGTCGACTGCTACGTAAAGATGTTGGTTTGGAAACTAGCTCAATATTTCGTAACTAAAGAACAAGTTAATAATATTAACACGATGTATATGTCACGTACTACAGAATAAATTTATTATACGCTTTGAGCAAAACTACATTTTAAGAACACGCAAAGGCAAACCATGGTACAACAACCCTAGTTACGCTACCGAACAACACACAAACGGTTTGTCAATAAAAGATTTATTTCCCTTCGAACTCGCCATGCATGAGTAAACACATCTGTTGTGATCACTTGACTGGAACCAAAATTAAATAAGTAAAGTGCAACTAATAATAAGAAATTTAAAGAGTTTTTTTTAATTTATAAAATATTAAAAATTCTATGTCAAAATGATTTGTTTACCTCAATGGCTTGGCAGAGAATCAGAAACCGGAGCCAATGTTATTTCTATTATGAATTCATGTGTCATGTTTTGAATTGAACCGTGATTAGTAAAGACGTGACTAATCATATTCATAGCCATTGATAATTGATATGTATTATTAATTTGCTTCAATCATAACATTCTCATAATGTCTTCTAATTCTGAATTGGAAGAGCAGTTTTCAGCTGCTGCCAATCATTTGCAAACAATAATCAAAAGCAATTCAGGAAAACCAAAAGAATGTGAACTATTGTATTTATATGGAAGATACAAACTTTGCACAGAAGGACCTTGTTGCACACCAAAACCTGGCATTCTTAATTTTAGTTCAAGAAAAAAATGGAATGCTTGGAACAGCTTATCAAAGTTGACTCGCACAGAGGCAATGACGGAATACATAGAAAAAATTAAACAACTCGACCCAGAATGGACTCTAGAAGTTGGAAAACAGAAACACGGTTTAGGAATTTCAGTGAGTACATTGAATCATTCAAGTGAGGATGGAGATGATAAACAAGTACTTGATTGTAATAAAGATTTGTTCGATTGGTGCAAAGAAGGCTCACTTATTAACATTAAGAACATGAAACCCGAAAAATGGCCATTCGATAATGAAAAAAGAAGTCTGTTACACTGGTCATGTGACCGAGGTCATCAACATATTGTGGATTATCTTATACAAGAAGGACATGATTTAAACGGTCAAGATGTTGATGGCTTGACAGCATTGCACTATGCTTCATCATGCGATCGCGGTGATATTGTTGAACTGCTTTTAAAACATGGAGCTGATCCTGCCATATGTGATGCGGATGGGGAATCAGCATGGGAATGCTGTTCTTCCCCCAGTGTTAAAAACTTATTTAATATCTATTGTAAATCTCTTCTTACTGTGAAACACAATGGTAATCAAGACATTGCAAGCTAAACTCAATATAAATTTTAATCACTGTGTGCACACACTTATGACAACCTTTTATTTATAACATATTTAGTTATAACTATTTCTTTGTTATGTGTTTCTTTGAAGTAAGTTTTTGATGTTTAAAAATGATGCTCTGTTTGCAGTTTGTATTTTGTACAAATGTATATTACTAGGTCATTTATCCTCACTTTTTAACAGAATCTACATGCTGTGCTGCGGAGAATATGTTGTGGCATAGTTTATGCAAATTAGTTCAACGTCAAACGTATACTTGCTTGTCACACAAGTTCGGTATATACGTCGCATATGCTGGTGTCGTAATTGTGTTGTATTCATTCTTTCACTTCAGTGAAGTATGTTTTAATCTTCGACAAAATTTATCAAGCTAATTATTTGCTGTTTTATAGGAGCTGTTGGTTTGGAGCCAAAACAAATATGATGTGGCCTTTGGTGCTTATCACAACAACATTGCTGCCAAGTCATTTCAGAACAGACTCTGCTCAGAAGTCCCAATTGATATTGTTTACACATGGGTGAATGGTTCGGACCCACTTTTGTTAAAACAACTCAACGAACTAAAGGATAAAATAAGCACCAACTTAACAAGTCAACAAAATGAAAATACTGTAGTACAATGTAACTTCAAGGACTGCATAAAACTTCCGTTGTTAGTTATGCTACCTTCTGTGGGTGGATTAACAACAGATATTGCAAAGAACACATATTCTAATTGTGATAATTTACAATCAGTGTTTTCACTTGTTTTATCTAAAGATGTTTTGCTAACATCAGAAGCACAAGCAACTTTTTTAAGGTAAAATTATTCATGTAAAATATTTTTTTATCTATTTTAATAAGATCAAGAATAAGATTATATTCATAGATTTTATATTCATAGTTATTCCCCTGAATGGGGAAACCGAGGGGGGTTAATATACTGGCGTTCTTTCAATTTAGTAGAACCAATTAATCAGCTGATTTCAGGTAAATATCCGTTAAGAAGACACAACCGACTAGCTAGCAACTAGTTTGAAACCTTTAACCCTCCGGCTGAAAGACGACGCACTAACCCATCAAGCTAATGTTTTCGGTTTAACTTGGATTGATAATTTTCTATTTTTAAAATCATCTAAAATAGAGGAACACAATTTATATTTTTATATATATAAAATAATGTTTTTCTTAGATTCGAAACCATTGATGAAGTTCGAACTGTGCAGCAAATGAACAATGGTACAAATCAGAACTTAACACTTGCACACGTCACATCGGATGTATCATCGCCACATTCTATGCAACTTAAATCTGCTTTCATTTTGACATCGATTCCCAAAACATTCAAAACAGAAAGGGAAGTTAAAGATCAACTTCCTGCAATATTAAAAGACAAACTTGAGTGGATGTATTATAGCAGCTCTACTAACCTTGCATTTATTTGGCTTACAGGTTGGATAATGGATATGGTAGTTGTATAAAATAGACGGAAACTAATTTGATTCCGCTAATTTGATTCAATTTTATATATTCATTATCCTATTGCTCTTTATGTTGAAGGCCAAATTTTGTTTTATTTCTGCTGGACTTAACAATAAATTTAAAAAAATTCATTTATATCAATAAGTAAGGCAGTAATGTAAAGAGATGAGGAAAATCATGACCGCCTAGGTTAAGCTTCTAAATTTCATGATTTAATAAGAAATATTTCCCTCTTACCTGGGAATAAACATGATTAGTCTATCCTATTAAAAGCTTACATTAAATCTGTTAATGCAAATCTTGTTTTTTTTTATCACACTACGTTTTAATTTGGTGTTAAGAAGACCCATGCTCTCCTACATTGTGAGTTGCAACTAAAACTAATAAATTATTGCGATTTTACAATATGTGGTTGTTAATATGTACATGACAATTTCTTGTTGAACATTCAATTTCACTCAATAGATTCTGCACTGGTTGATGATTTTGCAAACGAAAAAGGAAACTCCACTTTAAAACTCGGGTTTGCGATGGGAAATAGTTATAGTAAGGTGGAGGTGAAACTTGCTTACTTGGTGGGAAGGATCGAAGCTCATGGCAGTGACGACGTAATTTCCAGAAGTAGATTTGAGGATAATGAAGAACTTAGGTGATGCTACATACTTTAATGTTTTCAAAGTGATTACTGCTGTATACTCATATTTGCTAGCATACATGTTATTCAAACCAGAAGCGCCGAACTTTCTAAAATCTAGAGTGTGAACGTAAAATACTCTTATGTATGACGTCACATTAAAGACGAACCATTAGACTGCACCGGCAGGCGTTGCGCACAGAGCGTGTTTAACCAACGTCATTAATGAAAGTATTGAAACGAATTATAACAATATCCTTCATCTGGTCGTAATTCAAGACAAGCGCAAATAAGTCGAACGTAAATACGATTTCACGCGTCAGAGAACGCTAAACATTCTTTCGGATTCGCATGTTGTGCAAGGCAGGGTTAAATACGTCCTGAACAAAGAGTTAAGACTGGGCAAAAGGTAGGCAATGTAGTTATGTAGAGTATTCTCTATCAACTTTGCGCACGTGCAGTGGAAGAACATGGCGTATCCAACTCCGATGGATTTTCAACTGTGTTGGACAAAGTAAAACTTTCGCTCGAGTTAGAACTAACTATACGCTGGAAATAGACTTAAAAAATGCGCTAATACCTGGCTGCAATTTCGTATTTTTTTTCGATACTATATTTTAGCTTTCTTTACCAATTTATTTTATCTTAACAAACAACATTCGCTTTATAATTTGCTGATGTGGCTTAATAATACAGATCGTTTTAGTATTTGAATTGTTGGTTAAAACAAAACATGCTTTTATTATATTGTGTAATAAAGAATTACTATTGTATTCTAATTTTACATAAACTAACAGTCCTCGAATTTTTTTCCGTTTACCGTGGACCTGGCAAATTAACCAAAGTCCACGGCAAAAGGAATGCCGTGGTGGTTCAGATCATTTGCTGCATATGGGTACTAATTTAAAAAACTCCGGATTAAAAAAAAATGTCAAAAAGTAAAGGAAATAAAGTTTCCAAGCGCACAGCTGCAGTTTTATCAAATTTTTATCACGTTACAACGTTTTAACACAAAACTCGAAACCCAAAATTTAAATACGCTAGCAGCCAGCTGTCAATCAAATCTCCGAGAGACTACGTCGCTTTGATTGCGCCACGATTTGCTGAGTTGACAAATCGGCAAATTTAATTAGATAAATATATGAAGCGCGTGTTCGGCAATCGCATGTATTTCTTCAATCGGTATTATTATATTTTGTTGTTTTGAACTGTAGCCCTATCATATTTCAAATAATTATCCAGTCCATACCAGATGACGGTGTCCACTACTCTAACATTGACGTTGATTCAAGATTTGTAATTTTTGGAGCTATTGCAATGTGTTCAATTTTCATGTAAAAGAAATATAGAGTTTACTTGGCTCTGTGCCTTAGTTTACAGACTACTAATGCGCAATTGGCTTGTGTCCAACGCACTTTAGCGGCGTCGCCCAAATTAGAATAAAATTATATACGGATTTTGGCTTGGTAACAAAAACCTCACCAGCCGGATTTTGCGATTATGTAGTACTGATTATATTACGTTTATGCGATTTCCTACGGCGTTTTTTGCTTATAGTGGCTTAAAAATTACGTTTTTACCGGAGCGCGCAACATTTTTTCCATCAATTTACTTTAAAAGAACAAACTTGGACGAATTTTCTAGAGTGTGTTTACACAAAGCAAAAATTCTAGAGTGTGATTTCACACTCTGAACACCCTCACTCGGCGCCACTGATTCAAACTGTACATAACTATTTGTCTGTTGTTATTGCAAATTCTGTAGCATCCAGGGGAAATGTAATTAAAATGATTTGTAATTTTTTAGATACTCGTTGCGATCAGTTGTGAAATATGCGCCTTGGGTGCGGCATATATACATTGTCACCAATGGACAAATACCGTATTGGTTGAATATGGATGCACCTCGTATTTCTGTAGTAAGTTTTAACTCTAACGTTCTCTGCTATATATTCTTGTTATGTTAATACATTACGTTGTTGTAACTTTAAATGTAATACCAGATAACACACGATGAGATATTTGTGAACAAAAGCCACCTCCCAACATTTAGTTCACCTGCAATAGAAGCACATCTTCATCGTATTCCTGGTCTCGCTGATAAATTCATTTATCTTAATGATGATGTTATGTTCGGAAAAGAGGTGTTTTGTTTTAAAAATGACAATTTAATTTGTAAATTATAATTTTAAGATTAGTGGGTTAGTGTGTTACCTAATAGCCAAGGATCGGTCATGTTCTTGGTCAAAACACTTTGAAGGCGTCACCCAAAGCCAGTGGAAAAATACTGGGTTTTGGTCAAATTAAAGGAACTTATGAATCATACACAATACACTACAATAAGCGTGATAACCGGATATTAAGCGTGGTAATCTGACGCTTAACCATGTCATAACACTTCCATGTTTTCCCATTTACATAGCTAAAACATGGATATTGTATCCTATCTATATCTTTCTTATGCTTTTTGGTATAACAGTTTCATATTCATTGCTTCATATTCAAAAATAAAATATAATCAGGTTTGGCCGGATGATTTCTACACGCATGCAGATGGCTATAAGGTGTACTTGGCATGGTCGGTGCCTAATTGTGCTGAGGGCTGCGCTCCTTCGTGGATCACCGATGGTTATTGTGATGCTGCATGCAATGTGTCCGAGTGTGACTGGGATGGTGGGGATTGTACAGGTGCAGATTTTAAACAGAAACTGTCATGATTTAAATGTCAAGATCATTAAAAGCTTTTCATTATATGGAATTGGTTATGTGAAAATTGTGGTGAATCATACACTGCTGTGCGTTCACTACCTCTGTAAGTGTGGATTTCCAAGAATCGTGTACCATTGGTCGATTTTCAATTAAGTTTCTATCCTGCATAATAAAGTCAAACTGCTTTCCAAAGGTCCAAATGTGAAGCCTGGTGTCGGGGGTGGTGGCAACTATGGTGGAAGGTATTCATGGAGAAGCACAGTGTCATATTGTAAACCTGGATGTTCCAACTCATGGATTGCCGATAAGTTTTGTGACCAGGTAACTTAACTCTATACAGTGTATTTCTACTAAAAGTGGCAATATATTATTTAAATTATCATGTATTATCAATATATTTCAGGCTTGTAATACGTATGAGTGTGGCTTTGATGCTGCAGACTGTGGATTGAGCAATTATCAGAAAGCTTACAAATTACCAGGTTTAACTAATGGAACTACATACCTGATACCCGATGGTCAGCATATGGCTTATCATGATTTATCCAAGGTAAACTATTGAATAATAATATGTTGTTTATAAAAAGAAGCTGAGTTATTATAATGGGTAATTTTGGGATACGTCAATCTCAGTTTTCGATTTGTTTCACTAGCAAATCTAGGATATTTTACAGATTTAAAACATGATTATTGACCTCATATTTAACCTAATGTTTTAATCATCCGTTATGCAATGGAAAACTGTGAGGCTTAATGTTGTGTGATCACAGGGATATTGGAGATTTAAAGTAAATATGTAGGAATACTACACATGCTCAATGGTAGAATAGTTGTTTTTGCTATAAATAAAGCCAACAAAACTTTGAATAAATAGGGCTCCTGTTGTTTTTAATAAAACTTAATACTGAATATATTTCTAGACTTTCAGTAAGGTCTCATTGGCAAGTTATGATAAGAATGATAACATTCGAACAGCTGCAGTGTCCAACAAATTTAAAGTTTTAACCATTGTTTTCCATGTAAATGGCAACCAATCAGAGGTGAGCTGTTTTACTAAAACTGCATTTTCTTTTAAATTTTTCCAAGCGCAAGTATATTCTTTTAACAAAGCAACAATACATGTGTAACACACAGATTTACTTTGTGTGATAAAAAGATAACATTAAAGGTATCTTTATTCAAGCATTCATCAATGCTGTATTTTGTTCTGCATAAAACCTTAAAATTAAGACATCAACCGTCGTACTAACAAGATATTTTTTTAAACCCGTTTGTATGACAGGTGGCTTTCAACATTAGTGGAACACCGGTCAACACCACCAGTGAGCCATTGAAAGAAGATGCTGAATTAGAAACTGTGTGCTATCAATTCAAAGTACAAGCTTATCCAGCCAATAATATTACAAACAACACTGTCGATGTCAATAAAGCATTGATAAGAAATGTCACTCAGTCGAATGATGAAGTGCAAGGTAATACCCAATAAACGCATCATATCATGTAATATTTTCATGTAATAAAGTATTAAACTTTTAACATTTAAAAATCAAAATATTATTATTCTCACTTGATTGTAGTTAAAATAACATTGTCTAGATGTAGCGGTCACAGAACAATATTATGATGAAATTCTTGAGATTCCGGAAGAATTCAAACGTCCACAGATCGTGCGGCGTGGACAGAAGGATGAAATCCCCTCGCTGCCAGTGTCAATTGACCACGTTAACATGTCCCTTCTACCACTTCAAGTCCAAACCAAATATGCCGAATATAAAAATGAGTCAGAAGCAGGATACTTGACGAAAAGAGGTTATCAGCGCAATATGCACCGCCTTCTGTCTCCATATTTTGAAATTCTGCAGCAAACCTACATAAATATGACAAATGAAAATGAGAATTTAAATGCAAATGCCCATTCCCATAATAGAGGGGATCCTGGTTTGATTCAACAAGTTAATAATGATGTAGGAATGCCTAAGATTGGTCAGTTAAGGTGAGATACATTTTTTTTATTGTTGTGCAATATAATTATGTAATCATTCTTATTGCAAACCCTTAAAACAGGAAAGATGTGCGAACTCATCAACGTGAAGTTTTTAACCGACTTTTCCAACGTGTTGAACAAAGTGAAGTTGCACGGTAAACATTAATAATCAATTTGTCATAAAAAAAACTTACACAGATTTATAAGAATAATTTTTTTTCCCTGACTGACGTAATGTGCACTGAAGTGTTTTAACAAATCTGTATAACAGAAAGCCACCGAATAGCAGTGAAAACATGAACTCTCCAATATCCCGCAAATTATTATCAGTGGCTGGGTTGAAGGAGCCGCTGATAACTGAGTCTCAGGATGAGATCTTGCATGA
The DNA here is from genome assembly GCA_000149265.1 of Ciona savignyi. Classification (NCBI taxonomy): domain Eukaryota; kingdom Metazoa; phylum Chordata; class Ascidiacea; order Phlebobranchia; family Cionidae; genus Ciona; species Ciona savignyi. The sequence goes on from CH003018.1 coordinate 799,544, forward strand.
CCAACCACCAAATACGGGTGGATTCCTACCCTGGGAAGCTGATAAACAAATGGTCAATTTTCAACTCAAATTTGAAGAAAATGAACGAAAAAAATCCGTATTGGAAAGGTTTGATAATTTATTTGCATTTGGTAAACTCACCAATTATCTAATGATAGCTTTATTTCACTATTGTTAGGTATAGTACTTCTTTCAAAAAAAGAAAGCTTCTGGACACATTTGGAGATTCATTGCTTTTCGTCAGTCGTCTTTTTAACAAGAGATTTGGTTTCACTCAACGTAAAGTTCCTGCCCATATGCCTCACATGGTTGACAAGTAAGTTAATTTAGGTTGGCAACTTTGATTTCATTAAGCTTTGTTACAGGAACATTATGTATGAACTGCAACACATCTATCCTCGTGAGTATGATATGACATCATCACACCGGCTTCGACATTCACAGGTGCAACGTGCAATGATGTAGATCTATTTGATTTGGTTATTCTGATTAATGCGAATTCAAGTATATTTACATTTCATATTTTCAAGGACTACGGAAGAAAATAAGGGCAATGTCAAAAATATGTTTTCTATTCCATAATCATTGTAATACACTACAAAATATCTGCAAGCAAAAACAACATTATTGTGAAGAAAATCAAATATACTTGCTGTAAAAATCGTCTGTATGCATTATAGGACATGCAGTTTGCTTTCTCATATTTCTACTACATCATGAGCGAGTTGAAATCGTTTGATGCCGAGCAAGTATTTGATGAACTTGATACTGACCATTCAAAAGTTCTGTCCGACCGTGAAATACGGTAAGAATTAATTATAAAATCGGGCAAAGCTGGTAATAAACACATTGCATAAACCAAGTGGCTGTGGTAACCCGATGCTGGGCATAAATTATTCTGATTATTGCAGGTAATATCACTGGTTCACTAAGAGTATCTTACTACCTATCCTCCCTCTCCACAAATTAAAGATTCGATAGAAATACAATTATATGCATGTGTTCTAGAAAACCAGCTTCTAATTTACCACGACAGATTGCTTGCAACCCAGATATTCGATCTTCCACTCACCTTAGATGAGCTGACTTCAGTTGAAACAGCATTTAAACAATGTGCCATGGACCTGTATGGTGATCATAAATTGGTAAAAACCTTGTAACAGCATGGCCCTATGTGTCAATTTGTATGATATGATATGGGCATTCGTCAGTATACCATAGAGTGTAGTTTTCGACGTTGGTTAACCAGCTGGTATATGGACACCATCAATTGAGGTTGATGGTGTGGTGTAATTCAAGCATAGACATAAAGTTTGGGATGCGAAGAGTGCAAAGGGCTTTAAATTGCACTTCTTTAAATTAGGATTGCTAAAAATCACCTAAGTTTTGTAGATTTTAGGATTTGCTCAAAATTACCCACATCACAATGATTTGAAATTAACCTTTGAAGATGTATATTTAACCATAATATTGTACTTTAGCAGCCTTGGTAAAACTGGATTTAAGAAATCATTAAGTTGGCATTCACCTTACTTAACCAATACTCCACAATTCCAAGCAGTGGTTGTGTGTAAATTAACCCTAGTGTGTTAAAACCTTTTTAATGGGAGTTCCCCCATAGAACATGTCGTTGCACAATATCTCCGAGGTGACGTACAACCAGCCAACAGCTGGTTTGGAAGCATGGGCTGTAGCTGAGATTTACTACGACAAAGACATGCCACTTGTGACAAAAGAAGTTCTCCTGTCTTGTGATTATGTTATGGAAAAACTGAACAAAACTTACAGCGGAAAGAAGAAGTACAACTACGTAGTATGTGATAATATGCATCCAGTATATTCAATAAGCAACTAATTACATTCTTGACCACAACAAAAATCCTCTTGTCCGAATAAAAAGCAATGATTATGTATTTAAATATCAAGAGATTAAACACAATTCATAAGCAACGTTTTACTTTACAGATACTCAGTACTTTATTTTTAGTCTTACAGTAACATAATTATTTTGGATGTACTTGCTAACATAAACATGCCCATGCAGCAACTGGATGAAAGCGAGGTGTCGTTCAAAATGATTCGAAGCAACGTATCAGTGGTGGTCGGCCAACTTGATGACATCAGGAAACACCCAAAAAAATTTATCTGTCTCAACGATAATATTGACCACAATTCCAAGTATGAATTTTAATGTTTTAATTTTTATTCTTATCAGGTTATATTTCTTTAAACTTCCAACGTTCACGCAGAGAAGCACATACGGTCAAAGCTGTTTTGCAAGATTTCTATGAAACACTCTTTCCCATCCAATCACAGTTCGAACTGTCCCACGATTATAGGAATCGTTTCGGTAATATCTTCGAGCTGCGTGAGTGGAAGACGAAGCATGAACGAACACTCTTCCTCATGCACTGCATCCTGGTTATTCTCCTTGTTTCCATCGTCATATCATTTTTCTGGGATCAAATCTATCGATGGTGGAGGAAGCATAGACACCGCCTCTTTAGAAGGGGAATATTAAAACCATGGAAAACTGCAAACAAATCACGTGACCCAGTGTAGTGACAAGTGATTTGTCTGTTTTCAAGTTTCAATTGTATTGTCGGTACTAGCTCTTGCGCATCGGTATATTATGCAATTTTTCCCTTTTATATATTTATTTCTTTGTTATTATGCTAATGGTGCTTCAATTTTCTGAACAACATAATTTAAAGACATAACCGTATAAATTAATCCATCCATCCACTATATGAAAATATTGAAATGGTATTATAACTTATTGAATTTTTATTTGTGATGAACAAATTGAATGTATTTGTGCAATATCACTTAGGAATATTATTTCTATTGTGCTTTTTATGAATGAAAACAACAAATTTTATATGAAACACACATGGCAAAAGTGTGCCGTCATATAATATGTTATTGTTTTACCTTAAATTGATTTCCTGTCAAAAAAATTGTATTCAAACTATATCCTGATGGCTGTGGGAAATTTCAAAGTTACAATGAGGAGCTTTAAACGGTTGTTGAGGAAATTTTGCTTCCTGTTGTTATCGATGTTAGTTATGTATCGAATTCAGGTAAGTTCCGTATGTATCCGAACTCAGTTGGCCGAAAGAGCCTTAATATTATTTAGACAATTATCTGGGTGTTTTACAAAACTTAGGATATTCAGGGTAGGATATTTATGTGGCGTTTAACACGTGGGTTATCGTAAGATCCCCTGGCGTGGACTGAAGCTATTGTATGTTGTTATGATTTAGACATTTCTTCAATTTTTCTAAAACTCATCATTCCACGATGTTTAGTGCCTTGTCTACACAAACGACCAGTTCCGAACCTAAAACCCTAAGACTGAAAGGCGACACAAGAACCCAGCGAGCTAATCGGACTCGCGTGTTTCAAATTACACTCCTTTTTTGCGCAGTTGTCATACAATATAGTTAATAGGATGGGATATTCAGGTTTATCCCCGTGATTGAGAAAACCAAGCAAACAGCGGCATGTTGGTCTTGCGGTTAAGTGCGTCGCCTTTCAATTGAAAGGTTGCAGATGCGAAACTGGTCGGTTGTGTCCTTGGACAAGGCACTTTAAATACATTGCCTGAATCCAGAGGATTAATGGGTTCTACCAAATTCAAGGAAGGTGTCTATAATATACAACACATTGCAATAGCTCCGGTAATCCGACGGTGGGCGCGAGGTGATCTGACGATTGCCCGTGTATTAACCTCCTTGGTTTTCTCATTCACGGGGATAAACATGAATATCCTATCCTAGCCTATCCAAACAATGAAAACTAAATAACAATGCCCTTTGGCACGTTTAACTAGAAGAAAAAGAATATTTCATCCAGTCACTCCGATATTATTATAAACAACAGTGGAAAGCTGTCGAGAATGACGGGGAAGCTTGGGATGTCGTCTATTCGTGGGTGAATGGCTCGGATCCAACCTTTAAAGCAGCACTTCAACGTTACCATCCCGGGACGGCAATTTCCGTCGCAGCACATAGATTTGCAGACCATGACCAATTAAAGTAGTGTTTACTTTAAGAGCAAATCGACAGAATGGCAGACCTTCCTTTTATTCCTATATAGGTTCTCACTCAGATCGTTGGAGAAATATGCACCGTGGATAAGAAATATTTATATTGTAACGAACGGACAAGTGCCACAGTGGTTAAACACAAGTCATTCTAACATTTTTATGGTACAGAGAACATAGATTGCATTCGTCGCAATATGTACAGTGGGTTACATTATTTATTACAGGTTAATCATACGACGATCTTCGGTGATGTTAGCCATCTACCAACATTTAGTTCACCGGCTATTGAAGTACATATACACAAGATTCCGCAGCTATCCCGTCATTTTCTCTACTTTAACGACGACTTTATTCTGGGCCGTCAGGTGATCGTAGAGATAAGATAATAATCGCACTCCTTTAACATTAAACTCTCTAGCGATTACAACCGGCATGTATATTTCCATCGTTGTAACCGTTTTTTTGTATTTGGTCTTGGAACGGCTAAAAGAGTGCACGAAAACATTAAACCAGGACCACTCGACAGCAGTTACATGCTGCCATTTGTAGTTAACATAGCTGGAAAAGTTTATAATTTTTATACTTCTCTCCGGAAAAAGCCGCTATTCCGCCATCGCGAATTTCGCTGTCGAATAACCACGTTTTGTAAAATCCACGAGCACTTCAGTCCCACGAACCATCAATAAATCGACTCAATAGTCCGGGAGCATATCCAAACCAGAGCAGTTTTTTAAGTAAGTCTCAAACATATACAACACATTGCGCTAGCTCCGTTATTCCACCGTTTGTATTCGGTTATTTGACGATTGTCGTTGTCTAAACTCCAAATTCATTTAATAAACATCCTTGAGATCTTTGTAATGAATTAAGCTGGTTTACCAATTGTTTAGTGTTGCATCGCAGATCTACCGAAGCGATTTTATCAGCGCAGAGGGTGTGCACAAGGTTTACCTATCAACCGAGATACCAAAGCCAAGCAACCCTAACATACAAGCAGGCAGAGTGGCTATTAAAGGTGATCATCGAAGATTCGAAATTGAAAACAACGCACGGTAGTCCCATGGAATGACTGAACTTCATTCTGTGAAATTATCAATGACGGTATTTTCAGACAGGAGGACGCGTACGTTGGATCTCTGCGATATACATCACATATATTTGGTGCATTATTCGATTCCAACATCACAAATCAAATTCACCACATACCTCATTTTATAAGCAAGTAAGTATCCTGTATCCATTTCTTTATTGTAAACTACAGAGTTTACGAGTTTCGCACAAATTTCCATGTTTAAAATTTCGATGATTTATTGTCGTTTACAAATTTAGTTTTACAGAATTATTAATTTAGATTACGATTAACGGTAATGTCTTGTTAAATCTATGCCCGTTTTTACCATGTGGATTTTTAAAAACTGCTTTGTTATCGTTAAGCACTGTATTGATATGCGCTTTACCGCACACCCTTAGGCTGGATTCACACCAGAACGACATTTTGTCGTACGTCCAAGAAAAAACGTTTTTGTCGTAAGCGTGTTTTTCGTTTTTTGTTTTGGTCGATTCACACCAATAAAACGTGTTTCGGTCCGACGGTTTGCATGAATATGGATAAACACTTAGAACTAGAATTTTATATGAAAATAAAGGCAAAGACATCATAATTTTAATTGGTATTCAGAGTACTATCGTCATAGAACACCGATTAACTTTGATAAATCCTATATTGGATAAACTAAACATGCTAATGGAACCTGAAAAAATTACATTTTTGAATTATGACAACCTAACTTTTTCCTGAATTACTTTTAGACTGAAGCCTATTATAGAGAGAACATACTTCTATATAATCAGTATTACAACCTTAAATCCTTAACATCAGACACTCTTGACCTTAACATTTTTATACTACATGGCTGCCAAAACTTACAAGAGGTGTCTTAGGTTATTTTGGTAGTTTTATACCAGAACCAACCTAAGAAGTGTGACATAGTAATTTAAAGTGGTGCCAATATTTTGCACTTTGACAACCAAAAAACAATAACTCGGATAAATACATTGGAGGGTAAATGTATTAGTTTCATCTGTACAAATAAAACAATGACATTTGTTTTTGCTCACAGTTCATATCACCCCATATAAACAAACAGTATGGAGAGTGTTGCAGACAGAACAATGAACATGATAATTAAAATGGAAATAACTCAATTAACATTCAACAATTTCATACACAGCACAAAATGGATACAGGAATGTAAATAGGTTAAATAGTGATACTGATCTAGTTTAAAAACAAAATGTTTATCGGGATGCTCGCAAACCATTTGAAAGTTACTACGACATTTTAAAAAGTGAAGCATTGCCTTGGTTATTTGTGTGCATTATATGCTGGTTTCTTTTTTCTCTGTTATTTCGGGGCACTTTATTGTTCTGTAGCCTCTGGTATGTACTTTTCAGTTACCGGCAGTAATTTGCAGAAGTAAAATTGATATTTTACCAGACTGTTTCATTGCAAAATATTTCCACAACTGTATCAGTGTTGTCAGATGATGAACTTGAATTACTGGTACTGGTCCAGTCATGCTGTAAAGACAAATGTATACCGGTGTTATTCAACATTAATATACATAATCCACAAGACCAAAAAATAAGTGTACAGGATTATAGGATAGATTATATTTGTTTCACTATAGTAATGCAATTATCAATGCTAGAGAACTCATGGCCTGTGGTAATCTAATAATTGCCTAGATGCAAAACTTCATTTTACCATTCAATGCAATAAAACATCCTTATGTACAAAAGTGGTTAACCAAAGTTTTGCTGAATATTAGAATTAACATCCAACTTGTAACGGGTAGTTTGGCAACCGGATCTGTACCGCTGTATTGGTATCATATCTAGATACTTACAAAAAGTAGAATCATATATAAAATATAATCTATTTATAAATGCAACACTTTACACACTTACCACTCTTATTCAAAACTTGACAAATAAGATTTCAAGTTAACTCTTGTACAACTCAATTCATATACCGGTATGCAGAACTGGATATATTAGGCTTGTATTTTGCCGACTTAATATTCAATTCTTGAATTAGTAGTTGAAGTTTGCTTGGATCCACCATAATTCTACAGGCTAAATAGCCTATATATTTAACCAGTACCTACCGGTATCGCCTATCGGGAAAATTTATGTAAGTTTAAGTACCGGTACTGGTTTTGTTCAGTTTAGGCTACACAAAAGGCTTACCTGAGATGTTGAACTAGTGTTATGCATTATTTGTTAGGCTTTTTAATCACAACATATTAAGTTTCTGATTTTAAACTAAATATATCTGTCTTGGCCTAATTGCTGTGCACTTTAGTCCATATTCACTTCAACCTAAACTCTCTAATATTATTAAAACTAGTGTATTTACTTTAAAACACATTTATATCTATAGTAATAGTATATGTACTGCATATTAGCAATAAAATAATTGTATATGCTGATATTTCACGATATTAAACTCGTCCGACAAAAAAACATGTCGTAAGAAAATAGCGCATGCTCTATTCCTGAAAAACATGTTTTTTTGTCGTACGACAGAAAACGTGTCGTTTGCGTCAAAATCGGACTGGTGTGAATCGGCGCATAGGGGACAATGCGTTCTATTTGTAAAACGTCGGTCCGACACGACAAAAACGTTTTTGTCGTTTTGGTGTGAACCCGGCCTTAAAGGGTTCAACTTTTGTTTGCACATTATCGTTTTTTCGCTCAGGTTTGGCGGCCGCGTCGGCTATATCTGTTTAATTACATCTTTTTTTAAATGACTCGTTCTAACCACTGTTCGTTTTGCTGTCTTTTCCTGTTCCGGTGTCGTGATTGAATTCCTTTGCCATTTGTTAATACTGGGGAAAGAATAAACTAAACAAGATTTTAACAACATTTAAAGGTTTCGCAAATATTTAGACAAATGAAAATGCATAAAAAATGTTTTTTTATGCCAAATGAATGTTTTCACAATGGACAGGGCGAATGTAGGACTTAATAAAGCACTCCACTTGTGCACATTTTTCTGCATTTTCCAACGCCTATATTCACGCGAGGCAATTAACGACAGAAACATCATGAGGAACCTGCAAGACGAACTGACCACCTTCTACACTGCTACGTCTTCACATCGATTTCGACAGTCAAATGACCTGCAGTTCGCGTTTGCATATTTCAACTACCTCATATTTAAAACTCAAGACAATGGAGTCAAGAAATACAAGACCCAGGTTATAATATTCGATTACTAATATTTTAATTTCAATAAACCGATTTTTAAAACTTAGATAATGAAGAATCCAGATATCGCGTTGGTATCAATGACAAATAATGCCGATGCATTTAGCAAGAGTTTAGAGGATCTCAGTTCTCACATGCCCAAGTTCATCTGTATTAATGATAATATAGATTACACAAAACGGTAGTTATGCCATACGTCGAGAACTAAAGTAACCAATTACTTACTTCACAACAGAGCTGATGAACTATGGAGAATTCTGCAAAGATTCTATATGCTGCATTTCCCTCTTAAATCATCATTCGAGATCCAGTAAATTGTTGAATTTACCTTATCGCATTCACCAAAGAGTTAGCTGGTAAAAACAAAACATTTTGTGTATAACTTATAGCAAACTAGAAAACAAGGAGTTGGTAATTTAACTACAGCTATTCAGGTATTCTTTGCCTGTAACGAGTTAACTAAAAGAAAATGGAGGGACATGGTTCATAAATAATAAACGACTTTAAATCGATACGCGACTTCGTTTAAAGCAAGACTTGGGTTTTACTCATTCATGGATTATGGCCGACCTTGATCTTATATACGCCCACATTAAATATTATTATACTTCGTTAAAATTTTAACCCTACATCAAACTATTATTGCAATGTTTGCAGTTTATTATAAACTCTTATAAACTCTAAAAACAAACTGAATCCACTGGATTAAGGCATCGTACAAGAAATATTAAACTGTGAACCTTTTTTTAACCACATTTTGTGAGGATCAAACACGACCGATAGAAGATTACGACACAATGGTCACTTTTATTGGTTCTTATGGTTAAGAGAGGCTGAAGGTAAAACGTTCACCTTGTACGCGACTCAGGACATGGATGGCTTTGTGCGCTGGGAGGCCGTCGCTTCGATTTTCGAATCAATCAGTCGGGTTCTGTAGCAGGTTTCGTTACGAAACCACATCCGGCGCAACTTTGCGCTTAATCAACTTCGATAACAAGGCTATACTAATGGCTTTCTCTTTATGCATTCCAGAAACATTTGTTGTGGCGAATAGAAATTTTAATAAAACCGATTGAACACGAAGTGCTTATTTACATGCGATGCTACATAAATTGCCATTAAGACACAGAATTGTTTGTTTCGTGTTAAACATTAAGCAAACAGTAGCAATTATATACAAGTTTATGAAATCAAGGTGTTAAAAACTGGTCAATGGTCTTTTAAAAAAACAAAGAACTTTGGTCAATGAACAACTAAATCAATGGGGCATTAGTTCTTGCCAGTTCCGTTAGTTTTGGCAGTTAAGTAACTCGTCAATGCAATGGCGACTAGTGCCGTGTTCTAATAGTCATGAGCAGAGCCATACAAGTCAGAGCTGTACGAGTACGAGGATGTTGCTTTTGTGTCACCATAAGAGGAGCCCATACCTAAGCCCATACCAGAGCCAAGCGGTTCTTCCTTAACAGCTGATGCCGCAGCTACAGCAGCAGCTCGACGAGCTATAAGAGCCCTTGTTAACGCGCTTGATGATTTTGCGCTGCCCGCAGTGGGCAAGCTGCGACTAAGTGCGGATCCTGCAGAGGGTGGATGAGGTAAACGTATTTTTACCATTGCACGCTCTCTTAGTAGGCTTAAATATTCAGGTGGAGGGGGTGGCAAATTATATGGATCTGGACATGAAATAAGACGTCGCTCATAAGGGTCAAGTGCTTCTAACCGCCTTTTACGATCTAACAACTCCAGTAACTCCATTCTATCCTTAACAGGAGGTGGCAAACCAGAGTCCCCATAACCTGAATCTCCATTTGACCCAAAACCACGCTCCGCCCCATTTCCACGATCCCTGCCAAAACCCCTACCTAGTACAGGAAAATCAGGACGACTACGACCCATCATCCCACCACGCCCCCCTCGAGACCCCATACCTCCCCTAACACCACCCCGTAACATCCCTGAACCACCATCTAGGCGACTTTGGTTCTTAGACATTTGTACTTTAAGTGGAATGCCTTTAAAATTGTGTCCGTTTAGGCCATGAATGGCAGCATCAGCAGCCTCATCTTCAATGTGAACAAAAGCGATTTTTCTGTCTTCCACAACATCGCATTCGGCAACGTAACCGTATCGAGAAAATAAGTCACGAAGTTCGCTCGAATACACGCCGTCAGGGAGATTGGCAATATGCAGTTTTGTGCAGCCCGCTCGACGCGCCGATTTTGCGCTCGCCGAATTATCGCCTATTGGCGAGTACCCGCCTCCGTATCCGTAACCGCCTCGCATGCCGCCTCCTCGTCCGCCACTACAAACAATGCTCGCGATGTTAAGGGTATAAAACACCATAACAATGTTTACTTATTTATATAATTCTCATTTTTCAGTTATGGCAACTCAATTGAAATCAGTAGACATATCTACACTGTTTCATCGCATAGCCTTGAAATATTTTTTACTTACAAAAGAACCATATTTAAAAGATTTAAAATGAGTATAACTTCTAAATATTCACTTTTAGAGAATATAAATAAATAATTACATAAGGCGTACCTTTACCGAACCTAGCAAGAAGAATGTGACAGCATCGAATCCGGAACCGGTATAAGGTAAACACTTTATATTGTATGCAATTTAGCATGTAATAACAATGGTAGACATAACTTACCGGCCACGATAACCTCCACCACCACCACCACCAGCATCTCTATTTCTTGCTCCACTCTTGCTTTTCTCAACATTTATGGGTTGGCCCTTTACTTCCTTCTTATCTAAATTTCTGCACACAGTAAAAGAATTGTGTAAAAACTTAAAACTCCAGAGCACCAGTCCAGAGACAGAAGAAATTATCAAAACAAAGAATAATAGCAACCATGGAGCCATAAATACAGAGTTTTACAGATATTTGTTAATTTACCCAATGATATTAATCTTAAAAGTATGTTTGTTTTTAAAATCTGCGTCTATGCAGTCTCCCATTTGATCCCTTTAGTATTAATGGAAAAAATATTAGCCTAGTATCAGTAGTTTATTGCATTTGATTACAACTTTAATGTGTAGATTACGGTTTAAACGATATATTTATAAAATGGATAGAAGAACTTAAAAAACAACAGTGTATTAAATTACTTAATGGCGTGCTCAGCCTCGGCGTCAGTGGCAAGATGAACAAATCCATACGTTCCAAGCACATCACACTCCGTAACCTTTCCGTAATGTTCGAACAACTCTCGCATCTCCTCCGTAGACACTCCATCCGCAATATTTCCAACAAATATCTTTACCATATTTGTCCTTTAAAGAAATTAGTAGCACCAAATAAAATCGCTAACGGTTTCGTCAGCGCCGATTTAAACTGGTTTTTGAGAAAAGCGAGTTGGCGGCCATTGTCACGTGACAATATATGAGAAAATCGATAAAGAATTTCACTATTTTAAAGAAAGGTTGTTGTGAGGGGACAATTAAAAGTTTACCAACGTGAAAGTTTATGATTATCAATATGTGTTTTTCCTTTATGCTAAATTTTGTATAAAATACAATCGTTTAAACACGTCATGTAACATTTCAAAGAATAAAAACTTATGCTATTCTAGGTACTTTATAGGACCCGCGTTATCGTTAACGCCATAATTTAGGTTTAAGTGTGTCTTTTAAGATTTCCATATACATTCAAGTTCAAGTTCATAACTTCTCCGCTAGCACCCTTTCGTAAACGCCCGCTTGGTGAACAAATATATTTACATTTTACAAAAAAAATATTAACCAAACCTTGGACAGCTATTAAAACACTGGAAACTAAACCAGAAAAAATGCAGCGGATACACTTGTAACCCGGAGACACACAGATAAATCCTATCCAGTTATTTTTAATAGTATAAACGTAAATTTAGGCAAATTAAGCACGGGCCGGTAGGGATAGATTATTCTTGTTTATCAGGTGAATGAAAAAACGCAAGGTGCGTCTGGCGATCGTCTGAATATCTTGTGATTACTTAAGGGAGCGATCTCACGCGGGTAATCGTCAGCTACCTCCAGCCCACCGTCGGGGTTATCCGGAATTATACTATAAACAAATCAGATTTTGCTGCGACGTGTTTTCCGATTTTGCTGCTAAATTAACAAAAAAATAACACTACCAATTTCCTTGAGTAGAAAAAGCAAAGCTAATGATCGCTTATCAGTCTAAAATGTTGAATGCAGATGGCGAAATTTACACAATTCTATTGCAGGGTAATGTGATATTTGCAATATATATTATTGACATGATGACAGGTACTTTATCCAATTTGTTGTCATTTAGTTAAATAGTATGTATAAAATATTTATTTCAACGATTAAGAAAACGCAATCTGGAAATATTGCAGTGTGGTGTAGACTGTATGATTGAGATTCTCCATCAGATTTAGAAGAACGCATTTATCCACTGGATTTAGGCGATGCCAAACAAGGAGTCTTGCCTAAGGACTAACCCATCAAGCTATTGGCGTGAAATATACTTCATATATAATCTTCTCTGTTTGAAATAATTAGCTGCTTGTGTTCTATCCTAAGAAGATTTACTTCTTTTTCATGCACCTATTTAAAACTGGTGTTTGATAATGTTTTTACATTGTGAGATGTTAAAGGCTGTTTTTAAATTTTTGTATTCTTTCATTTTAATAGGTAACGGACTACGGGGTATTTTGGCAAATATCATTGTTAAGATACCTCCTGGCTCATACTACCTAATATGTTTAGACTACCTTGGTAAATATTTTATATCTATCCAATGTTAAAATATAATAAGTTTTGTATACCAACCGACTCGAGACAAAAATGAGCCACTTTGAATTCACATTATTTGCAACCATAATTTGGTCCATAGTTTTAATTCAGAATACACAACACCATAACAAAACAATGTAAGAAAAAATTTATATGGTATAGAAGACCATGTATTTATATTGATGATGCTGTAGCTCCAAAACGGTATTTCTTAAAAAGAATATTTGTGACGTTGCTTATATTTATTTAGCAGAATAGTATGCTACACACCACAGCAGATACTGGCGCTGTACAGAAAATGCTGCTCTTTAACATCTTAATATTACAAGAGGCTGAACGAAATAGAAATTTGTAATAAATATTTAAAAATCACATTTTTCCAGGTTTTTCATTTTAACACTACAGCGGCAAAAAGGTTGAGAAATATCAAAGTCCTTGGTATAATCTTTCATAGAGGACATATGACATAAACAGCAGTTTCCAAATTATTCAGAAATTAACTAGAAATAAGTTGTACAGAGTTGTTTGGGCCAAAATTTAAATCTAGGCTACATCATCATAAACTACAAGGCTAGTTTTCACTAAGCACAAGTATTAATAAGATTGCACTACTCCAAATATGGCAGGGAAATGCCAGCTCAATTAAATGAGCTATCATGTAATGCCCGCATCTGTCTCATTAAGTTAGGTAAAATAGGGAAAGAAGCTTTAGTTAGCATCTCTAATAATGAATTAAAATAGAAAAAAAAAACATTATTCTTGTTTGGTTCACCATAAACATAATTGTGTAGTATTTACGTGGGAAAATTATATACAAAAGAATGTATATTTCTATCATTGCCGAGACCTAACATTTAAGTTAGCAAAAATCAATGAATTGCAATAAAAAATTTAGCAATGATTGCGATTTAGTAGTGGTTGTATGGAATTATGAAATAAATGAAACATTGGCCGAGCATGAGCATGTACGAATCAATCAAGATCACTTTCGGAAGATGAAGAGCTCGAGCTTGAGGAGCCGTCTTTCAGCTGGAATCATAAATTTGACATCTTAACATTTATACTCATATTAGAATTATGCATTAAGTTGTACTTTTAATAATGGCATTGTTACCTTATCAGAAGTAATCAAATTAAGTATGGTAAAACATTACATGCATACAACTGTACAATTTAACTTTATCTAATAATCAACTACACATTTTAATCTAATAATGTGGCGTTATCAAGATTTCGGACCTTTTTGGTTAAATCCTTATTTTTCTCCCTTTCTTTTCCCAGTTGTTCCTGAGTTTGTTTGAGCACAGTTTGTAGCTTTCCAGCAGCAACTCCCAGGTTTTTGCTCAGATTCTTCTCTTTTTCCAGCCGCTCCTGATTATTTATCATCTCAGTGTTATAAGACATTTAAAATCAATGCGTGTTAAACACAACATGCATGTGCACAAACGGAGGCTTTAATAAAATATGACATTACTCAATAGCACAAATTAAATTGAAATTAAAATGTGATATTATAGAATAGTGGCAAAATAAAACGCAAAAGCTGATCTTGCCTTCAGTTTTGCAATCTCATCAACATGTCCATTTTCTTGCACGGTGCCATCAGGTGACTGCAGTAAAATAGAAACTTAAAATTCATTCAATGCAGCATGCATGTAGGTGAAAAGCCATGTAAATCAGTGTTAAACATGAAATGTGAGGTTAGTGACAATGCATGCACATGCGATTAAGATCACACATTGTCCTCCCAGGGCTACCTGATCCTCATTACGTGGTCCCGACTCTGGCTCTATAATGAGGAAGCCATGATCATCCTCGGCTAGATCTGCTCGATTGATCTCAACATCTTTGTGCAACACGGGGATGGGGGAGGAGGTATCACGAGAGTCCGTACCAGATGCAACATCACACAGCTACATTAACGGATTAATGATGCATTGCACAAGCCATGTTATAATGAGTATGTGATTAAAGAATTGAGCAGGTGATTACATGATCTCTGGCATATTACAAAAGCGAACATGCAGCTAATTTCATTTACTAAGCATGCCTGGGAGCATGTTACAGTTGTATTTACCTCAGGTGCATCAACCGCCTTTCCATTCTCACACGCAAGTGAAGTTTCAAGCTCCTCGCACTTCTGCCACTTGTGTTTAGTTGACTCTGTGTCTAAAATAGGATACTTAATTCAGCATGGATGATTGCTATACACCGTATAATATCATAAGAAAGAGTATTTAATAGGGTTAGTATGGTTTATTGTAATCACTGTATTCAACACCACTGGAGTCCCTTTGATGATTTGGTGATTTTACAGTAGAAACAAATTTATTACCTCCGCTACTTTGGTCTTGAGTTCATCACGTTCTCTCTGAGCTGATTCCAGCATTTCACGCATTTCCTTGAGTTTCTACAAAAACCACAATATTTAAAAAATATGTTTTTAGAGTAATTACACAAGTTACTTTATTGGAGTCCGCAAGCTGTTTTTTGACTTCAGCAGCTTCCTTTTTTTTCTCATTTTCCCTCTCCAATGATTGTTCTTCTTTTTCCATCTCTTCCTTCTCGACACTACTTTGCAGTTGGTCAAGAATTCCCTCCTTTAAAAGCGATAAAAACTTATAATATCTTACTGCATAAAACAACTCAACAATTTACAGTTGTTTTGACGATTTCCTTGTACTTCTCCACCTCTGCTTTCCAGTCATTAATTTCACCTTCCTTCTTCGTGAGATCACCCTCAATTTCTTTGTTCCTCGTAAGCGCAGCAGCAAGTGAGTGCTCTAGTGCGCCCACTTGTGATTTATATTTATCAGCATTTTGAGAGTTACCTTTCAGCTCCGATAATTTCTGACAAAAGAGTAAAAAATAGTTTACTCAAAATTACACTTCCAACACCACTGTGTTGTATCAGCATGAACAGGGTAATAATAACAAACCTCTTCAAGCTCTTTAACCTTCCCTTCGTTCTCCACAATCTCAGTCACCACAACACTTTGTGAAGCTTGCTTTAGGAAACTGGCCAACCAGGTTTCAAAGTTCTGTTAAAATGACGAATACATAAATAAATAGAAATTATTATAAAACAAGGAACACAAAATAGGATCAATATATGCAAAACTTACTTTCCCTTCTGCAGTAACAGCAGGAAAACTGCCCAAAAGTGACTTTTTCAGATCAGTTTCAATCTTCGTTGTGGCGGCCTCTAAATCGAGCTGTATATACAAGCCACATTAAAAAACTATTTATAACCATAATATCACATTGATTACATTCCAACAAAGCGACCACAGGACGGATGAAATATTAATGCTTATTAATGTTATGCAAATGCTCGGTATTTAAATAATTGATACAAAAAACATGTATGGTTAACCATGTTTTACAACAACAAAAACAAGAAGTAACAAAATACAAAAATTAAACCAATTTAAATTAAAATTAATTAAACCAAACATTGAAAGTAGTTCTTTAACACACCATTCCAATTGGGCTCACTCAAATGAAAGAAAACCACCCAAGTTTTATTTGATGCAACAAGCTCAAATGTTTGTTGAATACAAATCACCAATTTGCAAATAGTTTTATGTTAATATTTACATCAATTAATGAAATTATGGTATCAAATGAAACTATACAAGTCCTACACAGAACAAATGATTGAAATTCTAGTGAGCATAGTTTGCATGCAGAGAAAATATAAGACCTTTGCGGACGCTATTCTATCTCGTGCCAGTTTTTCCGAAGCCGACACAGCATCCATTGCTTTCCAGTTTCGCTCCCTCAATTCCTAAACCACCACACCAAAATAATTTCACCAGACCGATATGTTGCAAATCAACATTAATTGTTTATATTTACATAGTTTAAATAGACCAATCAATAGAAGCTGCTGTATCAAGCTTAACATGCAAAATTTTTATTTTTTACTCACGTTATTCTTTTTGTCGAGTTTTTCATTTTCACTCTGAGATTTCTTCAGTTTCTCGCTCAACTCATCCAAGCGGTTCTGAAGAGCGAGTGCAGCTTCATCTTTTTCCTTTGTTCTAAGCATTCAAACATGTCAATTTATAATCAAAAGCACCACTGAGAGATATTGATTGTAACACAGTATAAGAGATCACTATGTGCTATTAAAAAGCAAATTTTAAAATTGATTGACTTTTTTTAATGCATTGAAATTTCGATATTAAATTTAAATGAGCTTATAGAAAATGTAATTAATTTGTAACGATCATTTATTTTTTTACCAGTTAAAAAATTTTGAACATAAATATTTAAAAAGTGAGAAATGCTGTTTAGCTACCACACAAACTTTAAAATACCAAACCATGAAAATTGAAAGAGCATAAAGGTAAACATAAACATCAAATACTTACTGCTGCAAATGGGCTTCGTTGTCACTTTTATTTGCCTCTTTATACTTGGAAAATTCTTCATGCTCATGATTACATTGTTCAGTAAGTTTGGATACTTGTAATTTCAGCTGGTTGTTTTGAGATTGGACACGCTGGAAAACAACGATAATTGTTGGCGAGACTGATTTTAAACAAGTGAATACTCCGTAGCATTACATAGTTGGCAATTTGTTAATAACTATAGAACAACCAACGATAAACTCACTCCGCATGCATGAATAAGCTATTGTTATTTCACAGCTCAACTTTAACCACAATCCACAACGGTATGAAAAGATAGTTTTTAAATAATTTTAAACAGTAAGTTTGTAAAAAAAAACATTCTATACCCTTACTATAAAATATAACAACTTACAGCGATTTCATCAGCCCTGCTTTGCTCATTTGCATCCATCTCTGCTAGCCGATCTTCCAATGCTTGTTTCGTCTCTGCCAAGCTTCCGTATTCGCTCTCTAGCACAGCACGCTGGTCACTTTGCTCCGTCAACATCACAACCTGATTCAAAAGTTTTGCCGATTCCGCCTGATAGTTCGTGGAACAAAAAATATGAAATGAAACCGAGGTTAGGGTTGATCATCGTGTTTGGTGTATTTGTACCATGACAGGTTCATGCAGTAGACTTTACATTATTATGTGTGCGTGTTTTTGATTTTCCTGAAATCATAAGTAAAACAATAATAGAATGAAAAAGAATGTTTTTAACTAAACTACCACCGGGCCAACTAATTGCATGCAATTTCTAACCACTACCGGATTTAAAAAGAAATTCAAATTCAGATAAGAACAAATAATATTTTCACCAAAGCAAAAGTTATAGGCAGATCACACTGGCACCGAATGAAGAGCCAGATCTACATCTGAACCATCCTTGTGTGCATACCTCTTTTAGCTGGAGGTCAGTTTGAGCTTTGTGGAATTCAGATTCCAACGAGCCATAATTCCCCTCAACCACTTTAAGTTCGGATGTCATTTTCTCTATCCGATTTGAATAAGACTGCTCAAGTTGTGCCTATGCAATGTCGTGCCGCAATCAAATTATGTCAAGTGACACTTTAAACCACCAAAGAACCAACAGGCAGGAAAATAAGCAAATTAAATTACTCTACACCGCCACGATTTACAGCTACATACCAGATGAATGCGTGAATAAATGTTTAAGGATCTACATCTACCATGCAAATAATATATATATATATATATATACACCGTGGTTACCTGTCGCTGCTGGAAAGTGCCAGAACTATCAGCCATTTGTCGCTCGATCTCCGAGCACCTTTGTTCACTTTTTTGTAGTTTAACTTGAAGGGCATTGACCTCATGCACCAAACGGTTTTTCTCTGTCACCCTGCACAAACCCATTTTAAAATTTGTTTAAGATTTGCTGACCATTGGACAAAAAATGAACTTACTCTGAAGCATTAGCTTGAATCGTCATTTTCAGGATATCATTTTCTTCTTTCATTTTATTCAAGGACTCATGGCTACTGTCCACTTTGTTTAGTTTATCCTACGAAAATCTCTTGTTTAAAAAATGGTTCTTAGGGCAGATTAACATATATAATAGAATATGATCAACCTGTAACTTAGAAATCATCATCTTGTCCTCTTCAGCTTGGGATCTGGCGCGGTTCTGAAAATCTTCAAGAGCCTTTCGCGTTCTCACCAACTCTTCCCCTAGCTTTTCCATTTCGCACTTTTTTTGCAGCTCGCTACTTTGCAAAGCCTATTTTAAAGATAACACCATAGTTATTCATCCTTATTGATAAAACATTTATTGATAATGCAAGCATTTCAAAACTTTGTGGTTTTATTCACATGTTTATAAATATCATTGGACATATAGGCCTATCATATATAAACATCCAACTTGACAAAATTTGAAAAACAATACTATTATGTAAATAAGGAGAAACTTGTACATTTCCTACCTTATTGAGCTGTTGAATTTTTTGAGTTTGCAATTTTGCCTGAGAAGTTGCATTTTGGATTTCTACTTCTCTGCTTTCGTATTTTCGTTGGAGTTCACTATATTGCATCTTGCTTATTCCAGTACCAGCCTGTGAACATTGTGATATTTAGTTTATATAAAAAGCAATAATCAGGTGATTGCTTTTTACAAGGGTTCTTACAGTTGCCCAGTCCCCATTGGCACTTTGCAGGCGTTGGTTCAGCATTTCAACCAAGTAGTAAATGGTGGAGTCATCAATATCAGCTGAGGACACTGCTTCAATAATTGGGTGTTCTGGAATTAAAGGAAAATTAAATAGAACTGAGTTTAAAACAGGAAAGAGCTTTATATTAGATGTCAACCAGTTACCTTCTTGTTGTTTCCTTCCCTTCTTTTTCTTAGATTTCTGCTCAGGCTGGCTTCCAGCATCCCCCGATTTAAAATCTTCACTGAATGAAACCTTATGCTGTCGCGGCTTTTGCACATCTTCAACCTTTTGAATTGATTTTGGCTCCACAGGGGCAACCAACTTTTTATTTGCTTTAACCTCCGGCTTGGTTTCATTATCGACAGCATTTTTCACCTTGGTTACTACCTCAACTTTCTTCAAATGAGGTTCAGACTTAACCGGTTTCGAAACTTCAACTTGAACAGCTTCAATCGGCTAATAATACATTAAAACATTTTATTTCATTTGTCCTAAAACTATATTTAGCAACAAATATAATCACATATTGTCGTACCTTTACAGGTGTTTCTGATTTTGTTGGTTTTGGAGGTGATGGTTTGCCTTGCTTTGTTGCTTTCTCTTTCTTGTTTTTCTTTTGTTCTTCAAGAGGAACAACAGCAGTTGGGACAACTTTGACTTCATGGACCAAAGATGGTGCTGGGGTTACAACCGCCACCTTGCCATTTTCAACATTTCCTTTAAAAAAAGGAATTATTTAGAAACATATGATTTAAAATCTTACCATTAGTAGTAGATAATTAAGACTTTAATTAATTACCTACAACCTACTATGCGACATTTTAGTTAATTGCTCCATACCCTTTTTCTTTTTAATTTCAAATTTCTTCTTGAAAAATTCCCTCTTTTGCTTGTTCAGTCGAGAGCGCTCTTTATCTTCCAACTCTTTCTTCTTTCGTTGCTTAGCAACCACATCCTCAAAACTGGTTTCCTTCATGCTAAAATTGTAATTGATATTAATAGTTATATTGTTTACTTATATTGTTTAGCAAAATTTGTTTTTTTATCAATGGATTAGTTTTGTTTTGCATCAAGATAAAAAATGAACATAAAAAACAAATATAATCCATTGTATTTTAAAGGCATCTTTATTAATAAAGATTCAAAAAAGTAACATTAGATTTGCACACCTAGAATTATGGATTTTGTTACACATTTCTAATGTTGTACCATATTTTTTTATGGAAAATATTTTAGTAAAGCCAGATACAGGGAACTAAGGAAGTAATAAGACCCGAGTAATAAAAATTGTCCCGAACCTCAAATCTATTTATTGGGATGGTGATTTATCAAAACATGGCCCAAGCTATTATGATAAAAATTATGGTATGTATTGCATATTCGACTTTACCTGAAGAAAGATATGGCAGCCATAATAAGGCCTCCGGCAATAACAGCCAAACCAAAGCCCATCATGGACCATAAGCCTGGGTCCACCAATTCCATTCTATTCTTCAAATTTTGCACAATGAAATAATCAGTTGTTCAAACTGTATGCACACCTATGATTCTATTAGTACAAACTTAAAACTGCAATGAAAAAACAGAAAAGGGCACGTGTTATCATATGAGCAGTAGGCCTATAACTTGGGACTGTATATAGCAAGTCTGAAAAGTTTGCTGTTGTAAGATCTCAAGGTGTATTTATTTAAGTCATGTTAATATCATCGACCAGCAGTCATTCAATAAAATCAAAAATTCAATTTAAACAGTTAAGAACCACTGTAAAAAATGTAGTTTTGATACTGAGTCTCCCACTTCAAACTAGCAAAAAAACATGGTTTAAAATAAAAAAACAATGCCATTAAAAAGTGAATAAAGGCAAAAAACAGTTAACTTTACTCGACTTCGATATTTAATATTAAATTATAAACGCTAAAAAAATAATATTTAAACTTTTATCATACGCCAGCATACTATATTTCATCTAAACAATCAATACTTATTTGAATAAAACTTTCTAACGCTTCCACCACCTTGTTAGGAAATTTACGTGTCCCAGCTGATACGGCGAGACTGTCATGCAAAGCTTGTTCTGAATAGATGGACCTTCGCGATACACTGACGTCATAAAAATAACGGGGAAGTGCCATGTCAACATGCGTAGCATTCCCGGATGTAGAACTCATTTTGCCACGCAAGGCATAGGGGGATTCCCCAAGAAGAAACGTTTGTATCAACGCAAAGGTTTGATTTAAATTTGATAAAGTATACGCTATATCTTGCACCAAATAACGTATAAAAAATAAGTGGTACCTATCAACAACTACTCTAGTTTTTTCAGTTTTATCCTAATTCCGTCTCTTTTAAAATTTTATGCCATTCTTTTTTAATTTAATATAGGAGCGAAAAAATAAAATAAACCCAAACTAATACTGGTACAAAATCGAGTGTATTTGCCTTAAAAAACTCAAGTTCCTTTACAGTGGTAAATTACTTTTAAAACAACGAATCTATAGTGTTAAGGATTAAATGTACTTTTTCTGTTATTGTGGATTTCCGACACAAAATAACCAGTTTATGCCGGAATCGAAAAATAACTTTTTAAACCACTTTTTAGTAAAATTATTATGCACAATTAGTGCAAAAATCTATAAACATATAGGTTGGAGATAATTTAGATAATAAGTAAAGCAAATACAACATTTTAATAGTAAAACATGTTTAAATTAATCAACATGGCTTTCTTGAAAATACATAGCCCAAGGGAAAGAGTTTGAAACTTTTATTGCCCAATTGCAACTACACTACCGTTTATTGCACCTTTACTGTATATAAGCATATAACTTCACCTTCGCTTTTTACTCTCACAGTCTGCATCAGTTTGATAAACTAACAAGCGACACGTCAGTTTTATATTAACTTCGATGAAACTAGAAACTTTAAAGTTTTTTTTAAAATACTAAATAATCTTTTTAATATACTATTTTTTATAATATATATAGTAATACAACCATAGGTTGTAAGTAATGTTTTTACTAAGTGCATTATCGCTGGACACCAAATTTTATTTATTCAATTAATTTGTCTTGTGTGTATTGTTATGCATTTGAATTAAAACACCGTGGTAAGTATTACAATTGAAACTGTTTGTTGATTATTTTTGGTATTTTTTCCTACCTCTATACCACATTATATGGGGCATCCCATTTCCCCAAGGTCGAATCGCCTTACTGGGCGGGTGGTAAAAAACACATACGGCTTTAACCCATTCAGAATAAAAATAATAAAACACATACGGCTTTAACCCATTCAGAATTGAATCTATATGGAATTAAATAAACGAACGGGATTAAACTGGTACAAGAGTAAATCCAATTGTTATGTAGGTTTGCACTGGTAGAACATATATATATACCATGTTTTGGGATAGCAGAATCATGTCGTGGGTTTAGTACATCAGGTTAGCAAAACCAAAACAATCCAAAATTTGGGGTAAAAGTTTGGACGTGGACCCCTTCGTATATTGGTACATTTTCAAACTATTATAAAACTACAAAACTAAAAAGAAAAACTGGCACAAGGTGTATAACAAATTTGCTGCTTCAAAACTAACGACTTAGTTTAACACTTTGAATAGTTACAGTGGCGATAGCAATTTTTATAGCAATAGTATAGTTCATTTCTTTCTTTAAAATCTGGGTATTTAAGCAGACTGATTACTGGTTTAAGTTTATTTGGTTGCTTGAGATTTCTCCAAAATCGGTTGAAGAAAGGTATGCTAGGTGATCTTATGTTATGTCCGTATTAAAGTTCCCTGTCGATTTAAGCTAGTTTTAAGTATCTATCTGCTTCATACAAGTGATAATATTATAAACGGCAATATATAGGAGTAAATGAAAAAAACAAGGGGATTAAAACACGGACAATCGTCAGATCACCTCGCGCCGCCGTCTGATTACCGGAGCTATTGCAGTGTGTTGTGTGTGATTCACACGCTTCTTTAATTTAGTAGAACCCATTAATCCGCTAGGTTCAGGCAGTTAAGTGCCATGCTCAAGGACACAACCGACTGGCTAGCTGTTGCCGAACACCAGGCCACCTGGCTTGGTTGTCAGGAGTAAAAAAAAAGGACAAAGAGGAATGAAATTAATATGTGTTCTTTTCGATTTCGAAGTGCACCCAGCGTAAACTAATTGCAGGCAAACTATTAAAAAACTGTCTTCAAACTTTGCTCTTTTTCTGACATAAGCCTCCTACATCGTTTGTTTAATTGAGCGAATATTGTGCAAATAAAAGAACAAGGTCGGGCATTGGACTGCTGCATACAAGTCAACGAATATATAAACAGCAACCTATATTCGATTTATTTATTCACGTAATTTAAATGAGGTAACGAGCATGTAGATGTTTCTTGCCTTTTAATACTATAAAATAATTGTAAAGTAAAATCAGCATTAAATTTTATTATGCAGCAGATTATTTAATATTTGAAGTCATTTTCATATGTTCGCGATAATCATTAGCAAATAACAACATTTTAAATCAACGAATAATAGGAACAAAGTATTATTTTATAATCGTTATTAGATTAGTTCCCCTTGAATCGCGCCAACCAGATTTAGCAAGTAGTGATATGGAAGCGATCGCTGAAAAATAAAATAGTTATTTTACTGCGGAATAACTAAAATTTATCTTACCCCTATTGGTATCATTATTCTATATATAGAAATTGTATTCATAGCCACAACCCAGTGGAACTTAAATTGCTTTCTACTTTGGATCTAAATTTTATTCAACTCCAGTAACTGATTCTGAATTATTTTTGTTTTACTTTAGAGAAAAACACCACAGCATAATATGTAGGCTACTGACCGGTTGCAATGTACAGCAGCTTCGAACATACATCGGTTTCCAAAGCTGTGGGTATGATCCTGATTTTGGTATGCCCAACAACCGCGCACAGGCATGTACTCCATAGTACAGATACTGAGTAAATGCATTTTAATTCAACCATGATAAAAACAACAATTAAATTCAATACTATACTTACACAAGAGGGCAGTCACGACGAAGTCCTGCGTCCAACGGTACCGAATGTGCCACCGAACCGAACAAAACCAAAATCATACAAAATACTAAGGCTTTCATTGTATCACTTTATAGCGTAAATACTATTTTTAATATATCTGTTAAAAATAAGTAGGTTATTTTTTGAAAAACTATCCGGTATGCTCCTTGAACACTGGTTTAACTTCTTACGATCGATGCGTTTGGGAAAGGATTTATAAAGGTTAGGCTTGCGTGCCTTTTCTCTCTGCTGTTCAAATTCAGCAAAAAATAGTGCGTCATCAAAAATGGTGCGTCATCAAAATTTTGCTCTACGTCAACAAAAACATGTTGACCAAATATCATGGACACCTCTGTCCGGGTCAAACTGCGCACTTAAAAGGCATCGCTGAAACACTTAATCTCC
Source organism: Ciona savignyi (assembly GCA_000149265.1). Classification (NCBI taxonomy): domain Eukaryota; kingdom Metazoa; phylum Chordata; class Ascidiacea; order Phlebobranchia; family Cionidae; genus Ciona; species Ciona savignyi. The sequence continues at coordinate 824,655 of CH003018.1, forward strand.
ATTCCTTTGAATTATATTTGCAAGGCAGATTTTTGATTCACTCAAGCATGTAAACGCACAACCTGATAAGCCTATAATGGTACCGTCTAATTTAAAACTGCCTGAACTGAAACGATTTGCGGTAGAAAAATGCGTTTTTTAAAACCCAACAACGCAAAATCTTATCTTCATAAACTAAATAAACAATTGTGTGTTTAATTGGCTGGTAAGATACAATCAATATTTGTTTGAAGCTGACCTTCTATCAGGTTACAAAAGTATTAACTAAAGGAGACGTTGCTGCACCAGCACCGATAGGACACCGTGGTTAATCATTGAAAGCTTAAGTGGTGCAATATGTGCCCATGATTTATTGTATTGACATAAACGATTGCGGACAAAATACCATCTCTAACATATTAAATTGTGGTTAAATAACCGCTAATGCATAGCCGAATTAATAAAAGGGGGGAACAAACAGGATAAATGGTGGGGATTATTTTCTGTATTTTATTTTCTACATTACATGATGTTTTAAACCAACCGAATTGTGACATGCGCAGAAAGGTCGTGGTTTCGGAGGACTTTGCTACAGGCTTAACAATGGTTAACAGGGGATTCATATAGCGATTTCTAAACTAAAACTCTCTGGTGACAATAATAGGTTTAAAACTTAGCCCGTTAAAATTACTCTACATAAAATCAATGCAAATAGTCCGACAATTTTCGTTCTTCTACCAGATCTAAAATGTCACCGGCCCAATAACGTTACGTTTGGAGGCTAAAGAGAAGTATCGGATCTTCGATACAAGTCGATAATACAGACTAGGCAACGGCGTCAAATGTTGTCGTTGAGTTTTCTGGCCGAGACCAACGGTAATTTAGATTAAATGAAATTATATTGATCAAGTAATGACAATACCCGAATTAAAATGTCTGTTAAAAAATCTGTCACTGCAATAAGTGTGCTTCCCTAAATAAAAGTTTATTTTAGAAAAGCTTTTTCTGGCTGTTCGTGGCTTGTATTCGAAAACAAAGAAACCACATAAATAAACGGCATGCAAAAGTAAAGATAATTACACAATTCTGGTTTTAAGTATACATGATGCCACGATCTTTTACTGCATTAACTGTAAGGTGGCGCTCGAGCGCTATGGAGAGCCGTTTTTCTGGTTCGGGGACTTGGGTTGCTTTGCATAGCTCGTTCAGGTCTTCAGCGGCGGAAGAAACGCAGGCAAAGAACGCGCATGGAACAACTTTTGTGTCGAAAAAATGGAAGACTTAAATAACACCAGAACACATAACTTAAAAAAACAAAATCAGCATGAAGATTGTCCAACGGATATTACAAGACGTGCATGGGTTAAGTTCGCCATTGTTTTGTTCTGGAGATAGAACAAAATAATACCGAGCAGCTCGGGTGTTTGTCAGGATGTTTGAAAACATGTTAAGCAGAGATGGCAAGGTACAAAGAAAAACAACACGGAAATAAAAATATGGCTGGCAGTCTCAGTCGCAACACACTGCATCAAAAATTGCATGGAATCAAAGCAGCTTAAAGCAAGTCAGCGTCGAAACCTGAATTCAAAACTATATAACATATGATATTACCACGTGAGGGTTAGCACATTCATTATTGTACAATTCATTGAAGGAAAACTACTGGTAAAGTAAGCCAATGGCGTCGTCAATATGATAGCTACTACATGATTCCGATATTGTTAGTGTAGACAGCAAAATAGCAGCTTCAGTAACTCGCGATCCCTGATGATTAATATTCGACTTTCCCGTGTGTACAAAGCCGTTCTTGTTCAGAAACATAATCGTTTTTAACATCTTCAACAAGCAATGATTACGGTTTGGGCCGCAGCGAGCGAGCGGAGGACTGAGGTGAAGTGATGAGGCCAGCTAGTCTAAGGAGTGATCCGGCTGCCAGTTTGATTTCTTCCTCCTCGTCGCACGATCCTCCACTCAACAATCGCTTGCGACTTGCCAAGCTATCCTGGCCGAGTAGTTTGTGTCTGGATGATCTCGTGTGATAGTTGGACGGGTTTTGACGGACAACTTTCGTCTGAGGAGAATCTTTCCCGCTGTCCGCATCGCTCACTTTACGAGATCGTTTGACCGGTGTTTTCTTGCTCGTTTGTTTTGGAGATTCCTTGGATATTCGAACCTTGAGCTTTTTAGGTTTGGAGGATTTTCTCAGCTTAGAACGCACAGGGATAGAGTTTGCATTCCCGCCATTTGATGTTCTCCTCTGTTTAAAAGACTTTTGCGAAGCTTCTGACTTTTCCTTTCGTTTTCTAGAGGGCTTTTGTCGGAAATTCGTCATGCTCCCAAACCCGGAGTCGAACAAACTCGGCCCCTCATCTTCATCAGAAGCTTCAATCTTGACGTCACTCATCACAACCATCATGTCATCAATAATGACGTCATCTTCTTCATCTAAACCATCATCACCAGTTTCGAACTCGTACGCAGCATCGGGAGCAGACTTCTCACTCTCTGGAGTGACACACCGAGCCGGATCTTCAGTGGAATGAGTCCGGATGTAGGAATGATCCTCCGAAGGATCACTGATCACCAGCGTCTCCGATCCAATTGACTCTTCACTATTAAGTCGCTGTCGCAATCTAACAAATATAATTTATGTTGAAGATGTTCTTACAATGATAATTTAATATACATGGTTACACTTAATCATCAGAATACGGCGTTACTACTGTTAGTTTCTGTGAGCGCAGTATTTTATACCCATTATAGTGTTTAGTTTATGTGTTTTTGACTACCTTTTTAAATATTTATTGAATGTGGGAAGGGAGGGCTATAATTGCAGAAAAGTGGTCACTGGTCAAAAGAGGGAAGAACGAATATTTCACCCCCAACCAACCTCAAGCTCTGGTCTCCGAGGCGTGGGTTCGAATCCCACTTCTGACACCATGTAGATAGTGTTCAACACACGTTAGTTAATACGTCCTTTATTTTACGTGTGTCGAGATGGAAAGAGACCGACGAGAGAAATGCCTCTGGCTTATATAGCCGGCATTACATAGGGATATTAAATACTACTACATAGTCTGTCGCAGATTGATAACATTGTCAAATCACTTAAGTCGCGTCTCTGTCTAGATAACAACCGGATCGTTAGAATCAAATCTTACCCGATAGCAGCGCTCCAATCAGCATCACGGAATATATCTTGCAGCGTGTTGTTGATATTATCGGGTCGTTGACTTGGTGGTGAATCTGGGGTTTTTATTGAAAAAGCATTAAAGTTAGCTTTTATATCAGTCTGACAAACGTAGATTCGCTAAATAACGTCGAATATAGAGACGACAACACACATTGTGGTTAATTGAATTTTGTTATCTTACCATTTCGACGAAGTCCCATTAAATTGAGCGCGGCAGAGGCCATGTCCGGGTCTGAAAAGAAAACAGATCGTTTTACTCCCGCGTTCTTTTTGTGGTTAGCTCATAAATCTACAAATACTTTAATATTTTTAGTAAGATTATAATCCTTATGTAAAGGTCGAACTAGAAAATGACGTAATTGTGTGGGGAAATATCGGAAAACAAGAAGGTTAAGTGGGAGCTAAGACGGTACACGAGAAACATTTGTTTAGGTGCACAAGTATAAATCATGTGGTAATCTACAGCTAAGCTCAACGCGATTGAAACCCGCCACTTAAACGTTTCAAAATAGTAGGCAGGCAGCAGTACAAAGAAGGTAAACAGGCGCCAGACGAATCCCTTGTGTCGACACAATGGGCATTTGGTTCGTGTCAATACATTATGTGACGTAATTGGTTGGATGATATTGGGCGGGAAAAAGCATAACACGTGGATTTTTTGTAATGTATATGGAAATTATACTAATGCTGAAAGTATGACTTGTGGAATTTAAGTAAAAACAATACAAATAATTTAATCAATGGGTCGATTTTAACAGAAGTAGTTGCATAGTAGTTTCAAACATTTAGAAAAAAGAAATTCCCACAATACACTGCGGTGCGAAACAAAATGTGAACAGCGTTGGTCCAATGTGTAATTGAGTTTACTAGAGCGCTGAAATTCGATACGACCTTAATTCACACCGACCGTTTGTTACAATGGCGCGAAATTTGTTTTGCGGGAAGTTAATATTTTACAGCACGTAATCCAGTCGAACAAAAACACGATTTCTAAACAAATTTAAATAAACTAATTATGACGTTTCAAATGAGTCGTGCGTAGAACTTCCTTATGAATATAGTCACGTATTGTTGTCGTAGCTTAACCGGTTGTGACATGCACATTTTTTAAGGAATTCTACAACCCGTATGGTTTCTTTGCGTTTGTCACATGCCAACATCAAAATTGAAATTAGGACAGAGTGCTCGCAGTTCAATCCTGTATCGTTGCACTCAATAAACCGATTAAAGCGGCATTAGACAACAATAGAAGCAGAACGGCGTGGTATAAAGGTCGAGGATTGGTCGCACAGCGGGATTGCCATACTACCATCCACGCGTCAACTCCGCTTAATACCGAACAAAGTCGTTGGTCAACCACAGAAGATATATTAACGCAAATTCACCTGTTCAAACAACGAGCATTTTCCGCAGCGTTAAATATAAACATGCAAGATATATATGTGGTAATCGACAAGCGCAGTGTAGTACGCCGACATAATCGGTGCAATCTTGTTATAACGTTTAATAAAATAAGAAACGAAATGCAATGAGAGAAATCCGATAATGTATATCTGGCATAGCGCAACGGGCAGTCGCACTACACAGCAGCTCTCCCCGTTCGATACTCTGTTGTTACCAAGCAACCACTTAATCCCAGAGGACGCCAAATGTCGCACAGTCGGGCATAAGAGAACGAAGCTTCAATATATTGACCGCAGGAATTGCTAACTAAGAGACTTAATACATGGCGACCTTCTTTATTTCGAACCACTACATTAGCTTACCGCGACTTTGTATAAACATGGTAATGGTCATGACTTGCTACATTTTGCATGTGTAATCTGAGGTTACTAATAACATAAACTACTCTTATTTTAACATGTACAAATAAGAAAAGCTCAGACATTGACAAAAAAGACACACATATTTTAAATATATTTGTCATCCAAAAAAAAATTGGGCTGCAGACCAAGAGTGGTTTGATATATTAGGTTAAGTATTATTAAGCATTTGAAACTTCTGAATGGACGATTGCACAATGAAGTACATTATGAGTATATTATGTCCACTATGATCCAAGTCATTGCCCACTGGACATTTAGAAATATGAGCCAACACCACACAATTAAATGTAGGATGGGTAGATTTAATTTGTGGCATTCAAAAGCACTTCTAATCGATGTAGCACTAGTTACAAGTCAACATGGACAACAACAAAGCCTCACTTCAACCAATAAAGAGTTTGCTTAAGGCACTTAACCGGGATACTTTAAACCACACACATGGTCGAAACCACGTGGTAAAACTGTTGACATCTGCGGCCTGCTTTTCAATTAGCAGTTTATCAACATTATTCCAACTTTAATTAACCCCATTATAATCACAATGACTTACATACCAGTATGTTGTTAATGCAGTTTATATTTATACTATCATATTGTTATAACCTAAACAAACAAACTATTAACCTATTTACAACCTCATTCAATGGTGCTGTACAATAAGGTAGGTTGCATTTACTACAGCAGAGCACACTGTTGAAAGGGATAGACAGCATTGTAAATGCTGGACACAAACAACAGGTGTTCAAAGTAGGGAAGTTACGCTGTGAACTATGCCATTGAATGTTGGAAGTAAATACGTTTATAGAGTTCAATAACACATTGCATCTGCATATTAAACATACAGTCTATGCCCACAGTGTGTTCCACAGTTTAATGAACTTATGCCATAAAATGTGAAGTACAAGGTTGTAATGTTCTAAATATAACATTTTATAGAGGTTACCTGCCCATAGTGTAGAATCAGCAGGAGTATTTGGACTCCACGACGGAACTCGTCCGGTTTCAACTCTGTAATAAAATCATGGGTAATGACAGACATATTACTTCTAACACAAGAGCACACATTATAAATGTTACCAAACATACCCAGGTAATAAGTTGGCAAGGTTATTGAGTGACAGTGGTTGCCCTATTCCTTTAGGGTGCAGATATGGGTAGAAAGGACTTCGTTTCAATGCTTGTACCAGATTTGGTCGATATGCAGGGTCTATACACCATAGCGAACCTTTTACAGTTTCCTGATTTGGAAACAAAACAGCATTATATTGGTAGTACAGATAACAAAAAAACAGATTGTATGTCAAGAGTGACTAAATGGTTGAAAAGGTATTGTGTGAAACCAGTAGCGTGAAAAAGCTAACATGGGGTCTAACCATTCATTTGACATTATACCAAGTGCCACTTATGTTGTAGGATACTATCATTGCTATACCACATGTACCGGTATATGATTTATGACTATTGACTATCTTATATAACATATATTGTTGTATCTATATATTTTAATAAGAATAAATATACCTTTCTTTTGTTTGGAATTTCTGCTTTCTTAAAACACCTATTGAGTGACAAGTTGTGACGAATTGAGTTTTTCCAGCCGGAAGGTGCAGTCTTGAAGTATGGGAAGTGCTTGCAAACCCATGAATATATTTCCTGCCAAATTAACAATCACTTTTAATATTTGTTTATTAATATTAAATCTTAAATTTAGGAAAAGCAAATTAAACTTAGGACTAACAACACGATATTTCACCTTAACAGGCAGTCGCTTTTCCAATGAATCTTCAACAGCCATGAATATAAGGCAGCTGAATGAGTAAGGGGGTTTGCTCATCGGGTTGTATTCAAATTCTGAAGCATTGTATCGACCAGGAGAATTCTAAAAATATTACCAATTGTTGTTATTGAAATTTTAAATCTATAAATAGTACATGAGCTAAACGTACCCTTTCATTAACTCTGGATTTGGCGGTAAATATTGATCTGTTTAAATCCTGGTTGTCTTCACTCTCATCTCCGCTGAGACTGATCCCTGGGTCATCCGGGTTTAATTTCCGAATTGTTCGGATCAGATCATGGTTGTTTTCACTGAGCCATGATAAACACGTCAAGTCATCATCTTCAGTCTGCTCGGAACCACGCAGTGATGAGAGTGATGTGAGCGATGTGTCCAAAGCTCCGGACTCACTAGAACTTATTACACTATCTTTGTCATCGGAATTAACTCCCATTCCTAGATCAGATGACACTGAGTTCATAAATTTGTTCAGGTCTCCATAGTCACTGTTGTCTTTTTGCGGTAGCGAACAGGATAAAGTCTTAGAAATTTCATTATTTTGTGTCATTTGCCGTATTAGTGGGTCCATTTTAAATGGTGACCGTTGTATTTTTCCTACTGTAGCAGCACGGGATGGTAGAGCATTATGATTGATCAAAGTTGTTCCAGATGAAGAAACTGCAATTCTAAATGTTGCGTTCTTTACATCTCTTGTCAAACTTGGAACTCTGAGAGATTCTTCTTCATTCTTTTTTGTTAAGCAAATAGGAATAACAATACGGTTTCCTATGGTCTTGAACATGTCATTTTTAGTACTGTTTTTTAAAATATTTAATAAGTTGGGTTTTCCAATTGCACTGGCATTGAAACTGACTGTTTCATTAGAAGCTCCATTTAGGTATGATTGTTCCACAACAGCCATCTTCTTGTTATCAGATGATCCACATAGGTCAGTAATTGGTGGCATCATACTGTAGACCAAACATTATTTCACTTAAACTACACAAGAAAGGTTTCTGAAAATATAAAAATTGTTGTAAAATAAGCTGCTTTAGTAGTACAACTATTTCAGCATTGTAAACCATGCAACGGGTTACCCATTTAATTGCTGAAAGGCCAGAAATCTAAAAATTGTATACGTAAACGTAACTCTATTGTAAACTGTAAACGTAACTCTTTACCTGCGTAACTCTAAACATTTAAATAGTAATTATCAAAAATACGAACGCAATAATAGTGACCGATTTTTACGAACGCAAATAATAGTGCCCGAGCAAGAGCGACGTATATAGCTGCGTGCGCATGCGAAAGCAAAATAACGCAACGTCTACAATCCCGGGGCGATTGACTTGCAGTTTTAAATCGAGAAACCAGGCGAGCCTGTTATCCAGTATCCATAGCAACACTCGGTATTCAGTGCAACCCAATCGTGCGTGATTCCACCAACACCGAACGTCGCGGATAAGCGATCTTAAAAAGCCTACCTGATACCACTCCGGACTAGTGTGCTGCAACTTCATAAGCTATATAACGCGGATTCTAGCGTGAAACCATCAAAATTCTAAGGGGAAGCGCGTAAAATGTTAAAACGTCGTAAAATTGACACGTATATCGGTCCAGACACAATTAATTGACCCTCGCGTTCGAAGCTCGAGCAATTTAGGGGGATTACGGCCAAAGGAAAGATTAGCACTAAGACGCGAAACCGCACAATCAAATCAGTTGACACCAGGAAACTGTGCTCAGCTGGATAAAAATACGTAATTTTAAACAGTCTCAGCACTGTTTACCAGTTTTACGAATAAAAGCTCCTTACGATAAAATGCGTATTTAGGTTTGATTTGGCTAAATAATAAGTGAATCTACCTCAACAGCTTTTTAGTAAGTAATAACTTTTCGATAAACTTTTCGGCTACCGTCACTTTGCTCTCTTAATTGTTAAATTGTCAGTTTTTGTTCTGAAGGCTTCCTCATATATTATTCGTCAGCACGATGGCTTGGTTCTTTTAATTTGTTGTTGTTTGCACTATAGAGTCGACTCATCCTTGAGCTATCAGTTGGCGAAGTTGGAGACAAAAGTTTCGTAATGGGAATTAGAGCCTGGGGCGCAAGTATGTGCCTTAAAACAACGCAACTTCGGTGAAGCGCGAAGCTCGGTTCCGCTTTGTAGACACCGCCCTGAGGCAAACTTCACAACGACGAGCCACAGTGACTTTGTCAAAAGTTACTCGTTATAAACACTGACCTTTATTGTTTCCATCGTACTATGTTTTAGATCAGCTCAAAATAAAACGTGGATTCTAAAAAATAATCAAAGTTTTTTTTAATTGGTACTTTCTTAAAAACTAAATAGTATAAACCTAAAACTGAATAATAATTGAAGAAAAACGAATACTTCTTTTCGAGACAGCGAACAAAGCCTTTTGTTCTCCTTGAGACGCAATTGCATAACCAGCAATTAAACGCCATCACGATTATCTCCGATATTAAAAACACCAAATCTTCTTTTTTTCTTAACCAAGAGGAATATTGCTTTAAACATAAAACGTTTTAGAATACCATATCATAGAATGACTAGATTAGCATCTATCACAATTTTAAACTTTACGTAATATGAAACACCGATCTTAAAGTATCCACGTCTTGATTTTTCATAAAATATAACAGTTACATTACAGTGAAATACCTACACCATACACCGAATCTACATATTAAATACGCGCTGTTATGTTTCGAGTGATCAATGCAAGCGACAGCTGTTTAACACTGTGGGGCAAGGAAACGTTTTAAACGTATGCATGATGATGTCACCTTGTTGTCATGACGATTCATCGAGTAGCCATGGAGACGTTTCCTGAAACCCGGGCCTTTACCAGTAAGCAACAGGAAACGGTGACACGTGACTCCAAATCCAGTGCAGACGTGTTACGCGAACAGCGTGAGTGTGCGAGCGCCCAACACTCTGCGGGAGTGTGTGTGGATGTCACATCGACTCGTCTGCTCCAAAGAAACGTTGTCGCAAGAGCGTGTGATAACAACAACTGCAAGAACTCTCACTGGTATAAATAGCGCAATGTAATTAACTGTTGTGTCACCACGCCCGTCGCTATGGGATACAAATGCAATGTTGTTAAACTAATTCTTAATCAGGGTTGCCATTTGGCCTTTTTCACGGCCAAATTTCAGAAATTTGGCCTTACCAAAATCGTCCCGGACGCAAAAAAAATAGTTTGGCCGTGCGGAAAAATCTGGCCGAATTTGGCCGTATAAGCATATTGTCAAGTTTTTGGCCGAAGCGTCATATTATTTTTACGCTACAGTAGAAATAAAGGAAAAAAGAGAGACAGTATATGAAAATAAATTAATATTAACTGTCTTATTCCAAATCACAAAGCTGATTATGACGTTTTAAAATAAAATAATAACGATAGAAATTCCTGTATAGTAGTTGAACGGGTTTGACAAATCTGGAGGGAATTAAAATTATACAATTTTTCAACAAATATAGAGATAAATAGCCCAATTGGCTAAATTAAATAGTTTATTTTGTACTTGATACAAATTGGCCGAATTTTGGCCGTAAAGCAAAAACAGTTTGGCCGTAAAGCGTACTTTGCGTCTGGCAACCCTGATTCTTATACCTATGCATAGAATCGTCAATCAATTCACTTAAACAAAATAAAACTTATGACGACTATTTCAAATTGGAACTTCACTAACATTACGCTGACAATCATTTCTTTATGTATTTTTTTGGAAAATGTAAAACAAATAACTGTTTTGCAGTATTTTTGCATACTGCAAAACAGTATAGAAGAGCACATATTATCCGGATTGTTCAATAATTTTTGAAATATATTACCTTTTACCTTGCTACAAATCTTATAACCCAACCTCCTATTCATTTTCCACTGCTATACAGTTGAGTGTACCGGCAATTATCACTTATCAGTAATGTAAATTTTCAACCCATGGAAGGCCGTTGTAATCATAGGCAAAAACCTTAAGTGGAAAGTAATCAAAAAAAGATAACATTTGTTTACCTATATAACCTCTTGCTTGGCCATACATACAACCGGTACATATAATGTGCAAAAATATTCTCTCTTTGACTAAAGGTTGAGATGGTGTAAGTTAGTGATGGTACCATAATGTGTTAAGCCAACTGCTGAGGTAAAAAATTAACCAACAATACGACGACGTATGCAATAAATTCAGATAAATACACTAAAAAACAAATAAATAGTTGCATGACTAATGTTTGCTCTTAATCTAAATTTAACATCAATCGCTGATATAATCATTGCCTACACATGCCATCAACTTATAATTAAATTTTAACCATTTAGTTGCATCAAAGTAAATTTGCAAACAACACAGATACTCAGGTATTGTCATCTGAACGATGTTAATTAAAAGTTTTATTTAAAATGGTCATATACTGTAATAGTATAACTAATGGTAAATTACAACATTAATATTTTTATGTTCATATAATTTTACCGATTGTATAAACCCCAATTAGTTAAAATTTATCTGAAATAACAATTGCAATTATTATAATTTGTCATCCATGTCATCTGTCCAAATTACACAATGTAATACAGACTTTTTGCAAATGCTCTATAGAAATGGTCACATGGTAACAAACTAAACTTATGTACCGAACTAAAACAAAATTTTTGACCAGCTTACATTGGAGCAATTGAAATATAGTAATTGACTTACATAAACCTAAGTTAGTTATTCATATTTTTAAATCTTTAAACCTAAACAGGTGTGAACACAATTACTGAGTAAGAATTACATTTGTGGTATTACAAAGAAATTCTTACAGTTAACCCTAAATAACCACCGTATAATATAAGATTAGCTTGTGATTTTATGCAGACCCACAAACTAGCCTATAGTTTTTATCTACCAGTAGTCTACCCTACTTAAACAATGATCAAAAAGAACTTAAATTGGACTGTAAAACATATTATCTCCCTATTTTATTCGTTATAAATGTATCAAACAGACTCTGAAAAGTACAAATCGCCTACAAACCATTCGAGCACTTGACCAAGGAACTACCTGACAACCACCCACGCTCCGAAATCGAGAACAAGTGGCGGGTTTTTAATGACGTCACGTGCGACATTTTTAGTTTAGGTTGTTTCTATGGTCTCTGATCTCATTTACTTTATATAGTAGTTTATCTCATTTTCTGCATCTAAGCGCAAATAAAACATGTAAAACATCACAAGAATATTTGTAAAACGAACAAAAGTTAATACACATAATGTTTAAAAAGAATATATAAAACATCAATAAAATTGGCGCGGCCGTGCGTAAGTCACTTATCGAACATCGCGGTACTAAAGAAATCTCCATATATAGATACAATACTTTTCTAATAGCATTATACACAATAAATAAGACGGATATATATATACATTTCTGCAGTGCTGTCACTTCGGCTCACAATCCGCTGTGGCTTACTCAGCTCTTTGCTGAAACAGGAACGTACATTGTTATAGCAGACATCGTCTGGACTCAGTATAAAAATGGGTTAAACCTAAAACGCAGAAAAAAAACTTTTCCATCATTTACTATACAGTGCAATAGCTCGGGTATTCTAACAGTGGTCAAGAGGTAATCGGACGATTGCTCGTGTTATAACATTATACAGGATAAAACATGAACACCGTATCCTATCCCTATTTATAGGTCATACTTGTCGGGCGAAAACATAAAACTCCATATTGTATATGTATATAACCTGTAAATGAAAGTTTATTCTTTTTCATATACCACGCGGTGTTACTAAAGCAATATATTTTAATTGTTGAGAAATCTGACTAAAGCCTTGTTGACTTCTTTTCTTCTGTGAAGTCCTGTCGATTTCCCCCCTTTTTCGATCTGCAATTTAAATTATTTAATCGACTGTTAAACGCGATAATAAAATTACCGTGTGATATGATTCCATAATGTCATGTTTTCTCTGTAGAAGCTCTCTGCTTCCTGGAGTGAGGTCAGACAAACTGTGTTGTTGGTTTCAGGGAAGAGCATTGACGTCACAAACGCAAGAAGAGAAAAGATTCCAAACAGCGTCTGTATTAAGATATATTTGTACCAATCCATTTGCCCCGAGTAAAAGTATTTTATATAATGCAAGTTTCCACGGTCGCTAGTAAAACCGAATCTACACAAAAGCTTGGGTTCCGAACTTGTTTTTATTTCACAATCCTCGCTAGTGTGTGCGAGGAACTGGTTGTAATAAAAGCATTTTCCAACCTGGATCACAAGCCATTTTATAGCTAACTTAGGCCTACATGATACCATTATCGGTGAACACACATACCACTCTCTTACGCGTTTTCGCATATTTATTTGATTAAATTGCAACAACAAAAATTATAAATATAGCATTAAACCTGTATGAGCCATGGTACGCTGTTTTGCAGCTGAAGTGTAAACGGAGTTACAACCCCACCGACACGGGCAGCCATTGAACCCATACCTAGACCAGTACCTCTGTTGAAAGTTTGAAGGTAATCAAGTGTTAACCTTAACATGCATAACATACCTTACGACGGTTGGGTAGAGATCACTAGTAACTGAGTATATAAGAGTGAACACCGTAGTAGCACACAGCTTTCCTATTACTGCAAGTGCCACACTTGTTGTAACCACAGCTGCAAACATGAAACATAACTATTGCCAACTTTAACCAACGATATAAAGAATGTAAGTTAAAAATTAATTACAAATAAATGGTTCATAACATCACCTTGATTTCCATTCGCGAACTCAGAACAAACAGTTGAACTTAAGCACGATAAAGCACACAAAAGAAAAGAAGCGCTTAGCAAGTTTCTTTTTCCAGTCCAAGGCCCAATTAGTATAAGTGCAGACCCTATTATCTCAATGGCCCCATTTATTCCCGCGTTGACGTATGGATCACCTGAAGTACAATATTAAACACATTGAATGATTTTAATTATGCTTTAGTTATATGATATTTTAGACACGTTAGTTTTATAGTTGCCTACCTGATAGACTTCCTACATTGAGAGCCAATCCATAAAAGACAAGATTAACTGTGAACCACCCGAATAAAATCGCCAGGGATATTATTCTCATCCGTGGTCGCTTAAATAGCTCAATCACCGAGTACTTTTTATTTTCCACCGCATTCAGTTGCTGCCACAATAAAACAGTAAGGGGAAGTTTAACGAGCTATGAATTGTGACCAACCTTTTCCTTTTCATCTCTAACCACCATTTCCCAATCTTCATCACTTAAACGCAACGATTTGCTCTGTGCATATTTCTCTATTACCAGTCTTGCTTTTTCGCTTTGTCCCGTAGACAGCAACCACCTGCAATTATCCAATATAAGTAAACGACCAATCGAAAACGCGATGTTACTGACGCACGATTTTTCATGGATCGTATACAGAATACAACAGATTAATATGAACCTCCGCCCATACTGTGGTAAAAAGGGTCAAGAAAAGAATTAAATCAAAGGAATTTTATTTACCTGGGCGATTCTGGCAAGAAAGGCCAGATAATCACGAACGGGATGGGGATGAGACAAAGAATAAACATGAGCTCGTTCCAAGACCGGAGTGCAAATGCAAAGCCTGGTAGCGTTGCATGAGCGATGTTGGCGGACTGGAAGATCAACATTGTAACGATGGTTCGGTGTTTCATCGGGCATATCTCGCATGCTGAAACGATTGGACACGCAGTCAAATTTCGCGGTATAGTATAGTCTCTACAAATGGAACACCGCGATAGTCAATAAATCCCGTGTGTGGACTAACAAAGTGTGTAACAACAATTGCAATCGTCAGGTGGCCAGATGCGCATAATGCGGTTACTGGTTCTAGTGTAGAATGGAATAAGGTCGTTTTAATTAACCCATTTAACTGTCTGTTGCGGTTGAGACACGTTCCATATAAAGAACATAAGTAGGTTTTATGCAGTTCACCCTTACCATACACAAAGATTGATATGAAGCTGGCGATTGCAGAAGCTGCTGACAAAACACGAAGACAGAGAAAAAGTTCAAAATACGGCGAGAAACACAAACTTATTCCAAATATGACGTCAGCAACACAAAACATCAACATCGCTACCTTGCGACCAAGCCTGTGATAATAATAAACGATTAAGAAATTAGTATAGTATACATAATTGAATTTATAAACCAATCCGCAACAGGTCCATAAGCTGCCGATCCAATGAAGAAACCAACAAAAAACAAACTGTTTGAAATTGTGTCCAAGATACTTCGATCACATACCAAATTCCACTGAAATATCGTGATGTTAATAATACGACATGCTATGTGAATGGTGTCTAAAAGTCCAACAAACCTGTGTTACTGTTGTCTTTTCGTAAACATCCGTGTCATAATGGTAACCTTTATCGCAAGAAATAATGTCGTTCGTCGAATGTAGACAAGTCAAATTAACGTCACAATTTGTTAAATTCAAGTCGTACCTGTGACACGAATCGTATTTCTGTGTAGATAATACAAATTCGTTTAGTTAGCAAATTTGCAAACAGCAACTACGTGGAAATACCTGAGAATTTTTTGGTATCGTGTAGTTCCGAATTTCTGCTTCTGTTAAACCGAAGTTTGGGTCATCCAAAGGAGGTACTGCACATCTACACAAAATAATAATAACTTATTGCATCGACTTTGTTCTAATGTTTATGTCCAATTAACAAATAGTAAGATTTATCAATTTTGTATATTACTGAAATCAACCTGTTTTCTTAGACGACTTATTATGCACAAAATTACCACAATTAATGAATACACCATGAAAGATAAACCAGCAATCTCGTGATATCTAACGACTATGTTCCGTCGAAATACACTTATGTATAGAATCTGGGTAACTTTTCTACTATACCTGAAACTTGGTACAGCGCTAAGAAAGATGCCGCTTTGGTGTATATAAGCAGTTGCATAAGACAGATAAGAAGCTCCAATACAGACCAATATCTGGAACCTTGTAATTCCACCGTACTGCTCCTGCAATTCATCGAGATCTTTCGTTTTACTGCCAAATCCCATACTATGTTGCTTTCATATAAATCGCCGTCTTTACATAAATGAGGTTTATTGCGGAAGCGGTAAGGAAATCTTGCGAGCTGGAAAACATAGAGCCAAAAGGGTTAACAATTAACTTTTAAGCATGACGCACTCGGTGAAGATAAATAAAACATTATCATTAACGAGAGGTCTGCAAGGTTTGCCCAACATTGTCTGCACCTTTAGCCCAACAATCATCAACATAGTTTAACTAAAAACAATGATATTTAAAGTTTTTTTTATAAAATATATATGTAATTTTCACTTTCATCTTTATTTTCTATACAGAGTACCTTAACCTTTATTTTTGATGTTAGATTTTTTCATGTAATAGAATAAATCCCGGCCGGTTAGTCTGACGGTTAAGTTTGTCGCCTTTCAATCGTAAGGTTGCAGGTGCGAAACTGGTTGCTAGCTAGTCGGTTGTGTCCTTGGCCAAGGCACTTTAAGGACATTGCCTGAACCAGCAGATTATTGGGTTCTACCAAATTAAAGAAACGTGTCCATCATAATGATACAACACACTGCAAAAGCTCCTGTAACCCGACCATGGGCCCGAGGTAATCTGACGATTAGGCTACCCGTGGGTTAACCCACTTGGTTTTCCTATTCACGGGGATAAACATAAATATCCTATCCTTTCCTATCCTAAGTCGATTCCACTAAATGATAATTTTGATAATAGATGTGTATATAGGGACTCAGAAGATTTTCAGTATAATTTATTTGGTGCCTTTGACTGGGCAAAAAAAGCTGGACTAAAGTTCCCTGTAGTTATTAAGACTCCAAAATGACTATTCTTGACTATACACGAGCACAGCAGCAGAACTTGCAAAGTTGGTGAATAAATCCGTATAAATGGTGCCGAGGTATACACAGTTCTTAGCTTATTCCCACGAAAGAGGTCTTTCAGTATGTAATTGTTCTCTGCTTTAAACTCCTTGAGCATATATAATATATTTCTCTCAGCGTTAAGGGCGTTAATCTTTTTAGCCTCAAAGCATTAAACTCTCAGCGTTAAACGTTATTCTTTTAGCGAAAAACTTACCGTCTCAGCATTAAACTTACTGTTTCATAGTTAAACGTTATTGTTAATGTTTTTATTAATAATATCGACCTTTCACCCAAACTTGGACATGATTCATAATATTGAGTAAATAGGGAGGTTATTCGGACTTGTGGTTCCGGGTGTGGGCTATTTCGCCAGAGACCAGCATGACTCCATGTACTGTATAAAGTATACAATGAATATTGCGAATTTGGATAATAAAAAATAACCCATATTACTTTGGATCATTTAAGCTTAAAACTAAGAAGGGTAAATTTCGAAACTTTAAAATTGACGCGATTTCGGTAATTCGTAATTTAAGCTATATATATATATACATGCATTACAAAGTATACAGACGGGTGGGATGGAGATAGCTTGTTGTGTGATCTTTGTTTCATTTAAATGTAAAAGGTCAATTGTTTTTTATCTTTGTGTTTTAACCTAAGATCAAATATATAAGTAGTTTTATATATTATTAAAATAAAATCTTGGGGCATATTTAATAATGAATGGCCAAGGTTACTGAACAACTTTTTCAACGATTATTTACGAAAGCTTACCACATAATCGTCTGACACACAAACATAATTACCACAATACAGGTATAACTGCACCAACATTTGATGTTGAACTATTAAGAACTAAATTGCACTCAAGGTTGCTCACATAATGACCCGAAAACATACGGTCCGACTACTATTGGTGACGTTTGAGTTAAATTATTCTAGTCATTTGAGAACCTTTACTTAATCAACATACTGCAATAAATCCAGTAACCCGAAGTTGGGCGACAGGCTATCGGAAGATTCTGTTCACGGGAATAAAACGTAAGTATCACATAACCATGGGGGCGAATGGTTAACACAAACGAAAGATTTAGTTCTCTAAAAATAAACATAACACATCGCGGCTTAGAATTTTGGCCTGGCACCCAAATCGCCAAAAACATGAATACTTTATTCTATGTCTCACCTGAATTTCAGTCGGAATACGTTGATAACTATAGATTCGTGCTTACGTAGTAAACCAAGTTTTTAAATTTCGGTAAATGCAATTTAAATATTCTAAAAAAACAGTATTAGCTAGCGTTACATTCGTGTGTGGAAAAAGTAATAATCTTTAAAATTGATACTGTAAAGGAGCTGAATGGTTCCATCGTTCTTCTTTGAAACAAAATGATAAACACATAAAGTAAATACAAAAAGCAAGTTTGGTTTGGAACCATACTCCTCTGCTTACAGCAACCGATATTTGAAAAAAGTTGGTTACTATAAGAGATAATAATGATGTTGTTCAGCTATAACTATTGACCAATAAACACAGCATAACTCTCCGTACTGGTTTATTTGGATAAAGCTACAAAGTTTGAAGATGACCACATTGAATAAATACATTACACTTTTTTAGCGAAGGAATATAAAGCGGCGGTTGTATATTGATATGTGGAATAACTTTAGGCCAAAACAATTTACAAAGAAACAAAAATGAGTTGAAACAACAAAGACGACGAAAAGTAACATAATGTATTATATTATAGTAATGCGATGGTTGAATGGGATAATGATATTTTGATTTCGGTTTTGCCGTTTTTACTAATTGACTAAATAACCGCGAGATCGCTTCATATTTAGGTTAGTCACAGTGCACATTGCAGTATAGGAATTTACAGCTATTTATTTAGTGGTAGTGCAAATGCTATGTTCAACCGATTAGGAAAACAGTTGATGCGATACGAAGAGTGAAAATAGTAGCTGGTAGAAATACTGCAGTCAAATTACATTTCTGAGCGCAAGTCCGTTGATACGAGTAAAGGGGATGGTGAAGTGAGTGATTCTTGTTTGTTAAACCACTTTCCATTGCATGGTGCTACAATCCTGACCACCAGTCGAAATCAGCCGCTCGTCACCAGACACAAACTTCACTGATGTCACGTGACTGCTATGACCACTGTAGTTATGGCTTGAACTCTGATGGAAAATGCGAATGGTTAGTTCAGCGATGTTTAAGGACAAAAGCGCTAGCAGGTTATTTAAAGTAAGCGCGAGATTGAAAAAACAACATAAGAATATATAAACCAAAGTGGTATCTTTCTTAGTATATATTATATAAACGCATAAGCAGCCAACACGTTAACTAGAACGATTCTCCTGCGAACAACACGTCGTTCTAGAATGCGTGTGTGTGTGCGAACCACAGTTTGCACGCTGTGTTCACTGATGCGATCCGATGTTTGACTGGCACTTCAGATTCGTGCTGCTGTGTGCAATGAGTGTGTATTTTGTACAAGCACGCGGGCAGCGGTGAAACAAGCCAGCAGAAATCCGTGCTTTATGAACTGCTGTTGTTTGAGAATATCAAGCAGATATGGCAGACACGACGTTATTCGATATAGTCGCGTTTAAGCTGTGCCAGGCAGGATTGTATGAGACCGTTAAAATATTGAAAGGTATGTGTGTGTTGTACATTTAATGGAAAATATATTGATGATTTGCTTTAAAATACAGACGAAGCGATCGAGGGCGACATGTTGAATATGCTGACAGAGGACATGCTGTTTAAGATTGGTATAAAGTAAGTTTCCTAATTTCATAGTACATTACATAACTGTTAATAATCTACCGACTTTTCCTTTTTTAGAAATTATGTGGAGTGTGTGTACATTATTTACACTCGAGTTAACAGTCTTTTATTGTTGTTCTAATCCTTACAGACCACTTGGAACTCGGCTTCGTGTGTTGAAAATAATTTCGTATCTACCAACAGAGGTCAGATTGTTAAATCTTATTGGCAATTTTTAATTACACATTTATGAATTAATCTTTATAATGTACTAATCTTTCGTTTTTTTATTAAGTTTGAGCATTATTTATTCCTTCAAAAAACAGGTGTCAAAAGGCTAGATACTAAAGCTAATGGTATGTTGTTTAGTCAATATTTGAACGACATGTTACAGTTCAGCATGATTAGAATCTTATATCCTGCTGCATACAGATTAAAACAGAGGTTGAAGAGATCATGGAACGAATTGATCAACATCCAACAACATCGAGCAGAGATACAACCGAGCAGGAGTCGGATCATTCAGGAAACACAGAGGAACCAAGGAATGACATGAGACTGGAGATTTGTAATTCGTTGAGTGCATTAACATCTGGAGGAATTGAAACTCTGAGCATGTCTTTGGACACTTTGCATAACCAACACAGATTAGATGCATCCGCCAGTCAAAGTGGAACAAGAAAAAGAACATTGGATGATCAGTTCAATTATCTTTCATCAGGCACTCCACCATATGTACTCCCTTCACCACTCCCATATCCTAGTTTCAGTAAAGGTGTATTAAAAGTAGAAATGGAGGGGAGTATTCTATCAGTCCGTTCACACATTATCCGGGAAAGTGCAGTTTTTTACCTCTCCTTGATTCCCAACATTTCAAAATACTACAGCCCAATCTGTGAACGTCTTATTGAAAGATTTCCAGAGCTACAAGATCAGGTTGGAATACCAGGCAGCAAGAATCGATTTGTAAGTTCCTTGTTCTTAACAATATCAAAAAGTCCTCAGTTTTTTTATCCTCAGATGAGATTGAAACACGACTTGGCGCAATGTGTACGCAATCAACGGCGCCCGGGTAAGAAGTTCAGCAGACATTCACAAGCAGGCAATTCCAGCAGATCATTTCGTAACGCAAGTATCAGACAAACATTGGGAGATTTCTCCGAAAGCAACCTTTCGAAGGTTAGTGGGAATCTATTTTACGTTAAACATTTTGTTCAAAATAAATACTTACCATACAGAGTGAAACCCGCAGTCTATTAACTGAACAGTTGGGGACATTTAAAACCTGGATGAGAGAAAACCAACCAACAGTAGAGGAAGTGCTAAAGAAATACAAGATGTTTCTCTGTGCTGAATGGGTTTGCCATATTGTGTATACTGTGTTGTAAATATAATTTGTAAATTTCCATTGTTGTTTTTCAGATAGTTTACCAAGCAGGATTGCTGCTAGACATGCCACATTTCATGGAATATATGGAGGACAGTTTATGGAACTTGTTCAAAACGCAAGTAGTTTAGCATGGCATTTGTAGCCTGATTTAACTTAAAGTTAATACAGAGTTGAAAGAGTGAAGATGAATGTTGATGATGAAGAGTCACAAACTGAATCTTACAGAATCGAAATTCTCAGATTTATTGAGCACCAAGTTGGGGCAGAAAAGAGCATTTTATCTGATGATGTGGTAAGACAAATAATAGAAGTAGATTCAGCAACATATTGGTAGATAGTGATTATTAATAAATTTGTCTCCTGTTATGTGAGTTAACGCATTTAAAGTCAGGGACACTTGACTGGTTTACCACAACAGTCTAAACTGAAGGATTCCAGGGCCAAACTGTAAAGATAAAACAAATACTAAAATATTGTGAAATAGCTTCAGTAATAACACTGTGTCAATTATCCACCCCTCACAAAATCACCCAAAAACAATTTTCTTGTTTTGCTGGACAGAATGCTGGGGTTGAAAATGAAGGTGCCAACTTCCGAATCAACAGGTCATATGACGGCAGTATAAGCAGAGCACAACTAATGTATGGTGATACCATTATCCTCGAGGCTAAAGATCCTTCGCTTTTCCTGCTTGTTACACTATGGATATCAGTGCACTATGTTTTCAACCTTCCATTTAATGAAAGTTCCAAAAACTTTGCAAAGTTGATTGAACATGCTTTGCTGAGTGGCAAAAGTCCAGCTGACATATACAAGCTGGACAAAACAACTCCGGAGACCGAAGTGAAATCAGAGATAAAAACATTCTTATCATCACTGCAGACTTACTGAGCAATATATATTATGTTCGCCATTCGACTCACCCTTGGTTGCACAGCTGGATACTTGAATAAATGTATTTTCCCGAAATCATCTCTAGATGCCAATAATTTCCCCTCATGGATCGTGCAACGCTGTTTA
>CH003018.1:851070-863367 GCA_000149265.1 Ciona savignyi
GGAGTATCATAATTAATCGCATTTCTGTTCAACAACACACATTTCGCCTAAAATGGGCATCTTTAGTATCTTACTCGAACAAACCGTATAAAATGAACAAACCGTTACTGTTTAAATATACATTCTATATGAATACTAAAAGTTGTAAGCGAAATATATATTGTTGAATAAAAAGGCAACTGATTTTGATACTCCTTTCACGGTTATATATTACTAACTGCGATGTTTTCACATTTACATGGCTGTGGAACTCTGCTTGTGTACAAATGAACAACATGGTTGATAATGAAACACTGGAGTTATTAAATTGTTTAAAAGGTTAGAACATGTACAGCAAAAGTTCATGGTAACAACAATGTTACAAGTTTTAGTTGAGCAGCCATGTAACCACCACACGGGTTAATAAAACATTACCTTTTTGCATGATTTGTGTTTGAATTCCTTTTGAAAATTAAAATAGGTAATTGTACAATCAAAACAAAAAAAGGCTAATTAAATTAATTAATATGTCAGGAAATTTAAACCTTTTATATAAATTAGAACAAAATATAAAATAAAATTCAACTATGTACTATAACAGATATTAGCTATATACAAAGAACAGAGATATAGAACATCTGCATTACCCGTCCATCCAGTTCAAGACCAGCCACTTGTCCAGTTGCAATCTTTAACTTGTCCGGATGTATTGCTATGCTGTAGATTTCATTTAAAGGTATAATTGTTATTATGTATACCTCATAGAAACTATATAATGTATATTAAAGGGCAAATGTTAAGAAAATACTCTTTCTCTTGTAGAAAAATATTGCAGTTGATTTATTGTTGATAACTGTGATAAATTGATACATGTATAGAGTGATAGATCTCAAATGTTGGCAATAAGCACTTATGCTGTAATATAAACGGACATATGCTAGTCAATTTGTATGACCTTACTGATATGCGGGGAATAAACATACTCACCACTTAACATCATCATTGTGGCCGAGATAGTGACGTTGGTAGCCATCTTTCGGGTCATACAGGACCACCACAGCAGCAACAAAATAAACAATTTCCCCGGTTGGCAGGGAGTAAACATTGGATCGACAATCCCTCCCTCGGTAACCATATCTGTCAAGTGTCAATCAATTTCGCATTTACAAATTGTGTGTTGTTTTCTTAAATGAATTCAAACTAGTTTAATTAACAAAAAATAGGATACTTATTTTGAAATAAAAACATGAACCATATGTTAAACCAGTAACTTTTAACTTAAATTGTTTTATCTCATAACTAACCCAAGTTCAGACTTATCAAAATGAACCGATAATTCATGCAAAAATCCGTAGTTCCTTTCACAAACAAATGTTTTTTTTCTAATAATATACAAAACATTGGCAAAATGTCTTTGGTATTTAGATAAACACTTCCCATCAAAGAAGTGAAGAGATTGGAGGTTTATTAATTTGTCACGCTAGATGTAACCTATGTCTGTATTGTGTACAATGTGTAGGATGTTATACTGCCATATTAAACAAAATATTTAGTTTAGTTGAGCAGTGTACAATGTTACATTGTAAGCTACAACTATAAACACAAAGTTTTTGTAATTTGGAAATTTTTATTAAATGAATCAAGTTTGCAACCTACATTTACAGAATCAAACAATAAAGCAACTTACACCCATTCCAATTTGAGCTTATGATCAGGTAGTTGAGATGAGGAAGCAATGTTATACCCTGGTTCAACGTTGGTGGGTTTGTACAACACAACTGGCCGTCCCTTCAAATGCATTCTCACCGAACAATCTTCCTCATTGTATGTTGGCTGCTTACCGTTGCCACTGAAATTCAATTGATTGCATCGGTGAAATATACCAGTGACAGCTTATTCAGTCTTTACCCAAAATGCCACGTATATATAACATTGCTCCATTTAATTCCATTTATTATTAAGCTCGGTACAAGCAAAATCTGCTTAGTAACATGTCCACATACACTAACAATCAGCAAGTGGCTATTTTCAAGTCTACAACTTGCAGCCGACAGTCACACATTTTACCAATGAGCTAACCGGCAGAACATTTAAGGCAGTTATCTAACACATATCGTATGTCTTTCAACACTATAGATCTAAAAATTTAAGAAATGTCACCACTCCCTAGTATACGAAACATTTATAAATAAATATACATGAACATAGAACAGGAGAATTTTATTGTTGCAGGATACACTACAGCCAACACACAAAGTTTGACAATTTTCCCATGATCTATTTGCAAGATATAAGATATTTTTAGATTAGATGGAATACAATGAAAACATACATCTTTAAAAATACTTCGTTATATTAATACTAAATATAATAATCATTTCCAAAATATTATTGGCTCTAGTACAAAGCATATATGTATATATATACATAGTTCTGAGCCATGAACACATACAAAATTAATTTAGTATCATTGATGCCAAATGAAACCAAACCTTGATTTTTTTCCTCGAAAACTTGACCTTTTGTTATCACGGTTTAACAGATCAATAGAAGCAGCACGCCTTTAATATATATAACTAGTTATTGTTGTACTTACCGCCTTGTTGGTGCCATTGCAATTGTTCAAATTATTAGCAAATTTAGTAATAATGGTAATGGGAAATCTATATTAACTGGTGGAAAAATAAACATTACATATACATAACATACCCAATATAATATCAATATATTACATGTCGATGTCCATTTAAGCAATAATGATGCTTTACAGCTTTGAAATTACATTGATAGAATAAGCCCGTTATTATAGCAACAATTAATTTTGTTTTACTTTAAAACTACTTGCACCAATAAATAATTTTTATTCAAAAATTAAACATATTAAAATAAATAATAAAAAATGGTTAAAATGCAACTGCAATAATGAACTTAGACAGTTAATTCAAACACAACATGACAGCAAATAGCTAGATCAACTTCAGTATACTTTATAAACACACTCATAACCAATATATAGCTCATACAAAATTGAACACTGCCTCTTTTTACACACTATACACAGCTTATAAATAATTAACTATGGTACATGGCGATAACAATTTCACCTTTACATAAAACTGAATGATGTTGAAACTGTTATCTACTTAAAATCAATTGGAACATATGGACAGCAATTAAAACCGACCCACAAACTACCTGCACACACATGTGGCAGTTAATTAATTAAAAGGTTAAAGCAGTCCAATTTCGACATTGATTAAGTTAATACTTAAGAGTGGGTAAATTATTACCAGTAATTATTAGTATATACTAATCCTACATAAACAATATTGCACTATAACAGATTAAAAGGTTAGAACATGTACAGCAAAAGCCACATGTGTTCATATCATTACTACAAGTAATAAGCAAGCTATATATCATGAAATTAAATTACAAAATTGTTGACACCTGAGATCACCAGCATTATTTTTATGATCATCTTTCGTGGTTGGTGCACGTCTCCGTCCACCGGGTGATGGGGGTCGGACTCGAGATTTGGGGGAATTATCTACATTGGGGCGAGAAGGGAGGGGCTGGAATGCATCTGCAATCGAAATGCAGATTTAACATTTGATCTTCTTATATATGGTGTGAATTGGAATATTGATTGTTCAAAATAAAATAGAATTCAGTGTATCGATATAAAATGAGAATTTGGTTATTAATCTATTGATTCGTAAGAATCTATTTAACTTACAAACAGTGAACTAGAACTACCTCTCTATATCTATATAAAGAACAGAAGTTTAATATCAATTTGAAGTGTTGTTCAAGAGCTGCTTGTTGTTTAAAAACACTTCAATAGCCATCCTACTTTTCAATGGAGTAGGCTTCCTCAGTCCGACATGATGGGTTGAAGATTCAACATCTTTCAGCCTCCGGATGACATCGGAGAGTGAGGACTTCAACACGGTGATCTCATCCTCCTGCAACTCAACCCTCTGCTCAAGTGCGCGGATCCGATCTTCGGTTCCACCTAGTGTGGTACTTGCATTAAAATAAGGCGAATGTAATTAATGTGAAAATAATAGAATACATATCGGCAACACACTTACTTCCACCTACTGAAGAGCCTTCATGAACTGATTCACTTTCATACTCCATTTCTCATATATATTTTATTGTATTTTAACTCATATAAGCAGCAAAGACCTACCAGTAATTGTTTTTTTATTATTTATTATTAAGATACTGAGTATTTTAATAGTATTGGTAATTTGGTATATTTAAAAAAAATTACCCTTTATTCCATAGAACAGTACACACAGATTTGATATAACTAGTAAAGCATATTGTATAGAACACAAGAAAAAAACACCTCTAATAACACCTCAAGTTCTATCTTTCTGTAAATAAATAAGTACCGTACTGGTATATATTGTATATACAGTCTCCATATTGTACAACTAAAATGACGTATAAAGCACTCATTAAGTTAATAAAATCATGCCTCATGTTATTAGATCCACCATGTATAGACGTTCAACTAAGTAGAACTGTTCACTATGCACTAATGGATTATGTCTCTATGGAGTAATACCCACAGTGGTTCAATTAAATTGTAAAGAAAAAAGATTACACACTCTAATAACTTTACTTGGATAAACAGTTTGATAGAATAATAACAATTTGACCTGGTTTACTTTTTAAGAAGTCAATGCCAATACTTTGATAAAATAGTTTGATTTGTTTTGTGTGTTGTTTGCTCACATAGACAGTTTGCTTTAATTAAATGAGATTTAATTGTATAATTTTGTGTGAAGGTGCCAACCAAAAGCAACAAAATAAAAATTATGAAAATATAATTGTAATTCAAGCACAAAGCGAGACTGATAAATTGATAAGTAAATATGGACAGATTAAACAAATATCAGTCTTTTGTTTGCAGTTAACAGCAATCTGTTTGCTTAAATCCTTAAAAATCTACCATACACTACAGGGAAAGCAAACACATTATTTAATTCAACAAGTAGTATGAACAAAGGTATCTTGGTTCAAAGCCATATTAAGTATAAGTACTGATGTTTAGCAACACCTCAACAATATATTTTACTTTCCACCAAAACAATATTGTGTCATTAAACTACAATGTGCATTTTAGTGGCTTAATCCTTATTATGTCAGTTTTAATTATTAACGTTTTATTAAACATTCGTTTAATCGCCTTGAAATTATAAAATAAAAACAAATCATCATCATTACTAATTACATGCCTACATTCTTCTAAATATAAACACATATCAAACTTCATGAACATTCAAATCTGAAAACTTAATCTGGTAATAAAACATCGGTATGTAAACAGAATAGCAAGCCACTTGATACAGCTCAGCACTCGCACATGCTGCAACAGGAAATCATTAAATGTCAAAAATTTACAACGCATTCAAAAACCATTCCACATATAACCCTGAAAAACCGTTGTAAGTATGAGCGAACTTTTATTTAAGATATGCACAGTGGGCAAATGTTAATATATCATTATGTTGTAAAAATATCTTTGGGTATCAATAAAACAGGTTTTTTAATATAAACGAACAGAAAGCTTAACCGTATTTAATAAAAATGTTAGATATATATAATAGGTATATATATTCTTAAATGCAACTAGCAAATCAACCAACTGGTAACTATGTCTATCATACCTTCAAACATATCAAACACTCCATGATTTGTTTCCCCATTCATAGTTTGTGTTGTTTTGGAAAGATATTTAGTTTCCGTCTTCAAACAATGTGAAGGGATCAATTTTCTATTCTTTGTTCATCAGTAGCCAAATAAATAAATGGTTGATGGTCCTATGCCTCCCTGTATGTAATAATGGTAATTATATATATATATATACCATGGTGGATTTTAGGTCTTATATACCCCCACGGATTACCCAAACCATGAAAGAGAATCCTATAAAGATACAATTTTCTATAAATAACAAGGCTTTAATTCCGGGTAAAAGATTCCTGCAAAGATTACGAAGTTTACTAATGTGAATTTTAGATACTCTACTACACTGTGTTAATCTCAACTCCCGTTTCTCTAAAAACAAAATGCAAAGGCTTATCTGCGCTACCACTCAGCGATGGCTATTTCTGCATTTTACCCCTGCAATTTTTCTTTCTCGAATTCAAACAGTGATGAAATCTTCTTGGTGGCACATAAAAACGTATGCTCGCTTCATCCGAGCTCGTCGAGTATTTAACCGACACACGTAACCGAGTTCAAACACATGGTAATAAAAACATAATACATGATAAAATGTGATACCAGACAAAATATCGCAATTTTACCAGTACACCAATACACAGTAGAACTACCCTCTAAGAAGTTTCCCATACGATGGTCATTGTTACCATTACCAATCAAACACAATCATCACCGTCACCATTATAATCATCATCATCATTATTATTATTATCACGGTGAAGTGCCGGTTCTAAAGTCCACGATAAACATTGCATACCTTCCGTCGCATGACCGGTTGATTAATCGAATTACCACAGACCACATATCGTAAATTCGTAAACAAGTTTATTGGGTTTATTTATCTCCCGAAATGTTTAAATTTATAACACTTTGTTAATGTGGACACGACTATTTCTTTTATAAATAAGGAACCGGCTCGATAGACCATTACGTCACAAACAAGAATTGAAACACTTATTTTTAAGGAATTTAAATTTTTATACAGCTACGATTTAATCAAACTGATTTGCTTATACGTACGGAATTAAGACAGGGTATCCCACATTTAGAATAAGATATTCTAGTTATCCTCGTAATTGAAAAAACGCAAGTGGATTTACACACGAGCAATCGTCAGATTACCTCGCACCCACCGTCGAGTTACCGAGGGTATTGCAATCTGTTGTTGTGTATAATTTAGACCAGGGGGGGTCAAATTTTTTAAGTCAGGGGCCAATATTACTTCATTCTTAGACTGGCGGTCCCAGTGATCGAGCCGCCACTCGCACATAAGTTGTCACTGGTGCTAAAAACTTAGAAAAACCAGAAGAACTGTTGCATCAAGCGAAGCACAAATTTTGCTGTGACATCATAATTTAGCTGTGAAATCGCTGTTTAATCGTGCAACATTTAGATATCATCCGGTTGGCCAGAATAAAAGACCCGGCGGACCAGATTTGTTCCACGGGCCGAAGTTTGCCCATGTCTGATTTTTTTAGGACGTTCCTTCAATTTGGTGGAACCCATCCTTCCGCTAAGTTCAGGCAATGTCCGTTTAGTGCCTTGCCCAAGTACACAACCGCCCAGCTAGCGATCAGCGCTTGAACCATAGACTCTACTATGTATAGAGTGGCTATAATGCTTGAACCAAGGACAATAATGCACTAACGTCTGATAACTGGACGGTAGGCGCGAGGCAATCTGATGACGATTACCCGTGTGCTAATGCTCCCTTGCTTATTTACTTATAAATTAAACTGTTACCCGAGTGAAGCCTTTTTCATGTTTTCCCATTCAATAATAATATCCGGATATATTTCTTTCTTCTCAATCTTCTGCCCCCATCGCATTCAGCCATTCTCGTATAAAATCGGAAGATTTCTGGTAGGAGATGGGCTACTGTAATTACAACTAAAGGACAGCACCCCTTTTAACCCTTGATAAAATTTATTTTCGTCTGGCACATTTTAACATCGCAGAGTCGGTCGCCAAAAGCAGCAGAAAATGGTAGTCAGTAAAATTTAGTTTTTAAGTAGGGAAATACCCGTATTTTATAACTTGCAATAAAATATGTGCGTTGCATTTTTAGCGTTATTGTAAACAATGCAGCAGTAGTCTTGCTGTTTGTCGTTTTAATCAATTTTGTTCTGTTCTTGTGTATTCTGGCTATGTATGAAAAGAACTATAGCTGTATCCGAATAGCAGTTCTTTAAGACTAAATACCCTTTATCTGTATGATTCTATATAAGAAACTGATATAACTCAAATATAAATTATGTTTGTGAATTTGATATAAAATATGTGTGTGAAAATCTGTTTTAGTTTAATATCCTGTGCATGATTTAATTACTCTGTCGATTTCAGTACTATTATAATTTAGTCGTTGTTCAAGTTGGCCAAAATTTTCAGTCTGGGTTGTTTTTTTTTTGTACTATAATATTTTACTTATTTAACTCTAGCGGTTAAGCCTTTGTCAACTTTCAATTAATAAAATGCAGTTACGAAACTGGTCATTTTCTAGTAAATAACTAACCTAGTCACGGTCCGGACTTAGTCTGGACGGAGCGGATTAATGTGTTGTACCAATTTCAGTCCAAGTGGCTGTCATATACACTACAGGTCAATAGCTGGTAACGGTCCTTGGGCGCAAGGCACTTTGATGATTGCCAATGCCTGAACACCAGCGGATTAAACGTTTGTACAATTTTCGAGGAGAACGTGTCTGTGCACACACCAAATATTTAAATATGCCGTGTGCAAACTGACGGTGGGCGCACAGTGATCTGGAGATTGCCAATGTGTTAACCCCCTTGATTTTCCCATTCACGGGGATAAACATTAATATCCTATCCCAATCTGCAGACCCCATTCTAAATTAATAAACCCATGGCAATATGTTTTATCTAGTCTAACTTTCAATAACATATTCATGTTTTAACCCTGTGAACAGTAAAATGCAAGGAGCTGTAAATACACAGTCAATCATCAGATTACTTTGTGCCAACCCTTGTATTACCTTAGATTCAAGATTTTATTTGGCTAGCAGAATACTTTTACAATAGTAACATTCACCATTTTACAACAAATAAAGAAAAGAAAAACACAGTGTCACAATAATATAATAAAGTTGTTTGACAATAATAATTTTTAGTAGTGTTTAATTGGTGCTTAATGTTTTTTCTCTTTCAGTATAACTCATTAAACGACTGGATTCAATTGATCTTGCCCCATGACAAACTGTGTAACTGTCTACTAGTTTTGATTTCAAAACCTTTTGACTGCCTGCAGGCCGCTGAGGCTCTCTAACTGGTTGAACTATTTAACTGAACCTACACTGTTTGGAATAAATCAAATTTAAATCTATATGATTTTTTAAATTCCAGAATATAGGATATCTGCTTTAATTTAAAAGTCTATGATTATAAATTGAAAAATGGCACAAAGATTGGATGGAAAAGTTATATCTGCATCAATCAGACAAGCACTGGCAAAGCAAGTTGCTGAAATGGTTGAAAAGTTGCCAGGGTTCAAACCCAGATTAGCGGTTGTTCAGGTATATACTGATTCAAATTGTATATATAATTTTACACAAATAGAAACCAACAAAACTTTTGGTATTCCGGTAAACTTTTGAAAACATGTTTGATTGCAGTTTAGATATCTATTCTAATTTTAACTTATCTGAACTTCAAAATTATTACAAAAAAATGTTTCTATTTAAATCCACACTTGAAACCTAAATTGATAGAATATATTAGACTGTTAGTTTGACCAACTAACTTAAAAATTAGCATTTAATGTGAAACAGGTACTGTTGACAAATATACTGATAAAATTATATTATAGTGGGATTCAGGGGAAATTTGAGATTGAATTCTAAACATGCAATAATTGATGATGAGGGTGCTAAATCGTAGCTGGAAACACAAAATAAACTCAACTAAATTAGGCTACCTGTCAAAGTTAAACATTTTTTGAGTTGTGTTCTTGTTGAGATTGTATGATTATAAAAAGTCAATGGAAACTTTTATTTCCACAGGTTGGAGCCAGAGAGGATTCCAACGTTTATATCCGGATGAAATTGAGAGCAGCTTTGGAGATCGGCATCGAAACAACTCACATCCAACTTCCATCATCTACCACCGAGGAACAACTCATTGAGAAAATAAACGAATTAAACAATAATGCAGGTTTGGAGTTGTTTTATTAATATTAACGGCTGATGGTATTGTCCACAAGTAGGTAGTAATGGCTGGCCATACTACATTTTGTGCAAAGTTTGTCTACCAATAATCTCTCAGTACAAGAAAAGCATCTAATAATGCTTATGGTAAAATTATTTTTATAATTATCAGCTAATTATTTGATTGTTAGCAAATATATTTAAAATATGTTATATTGCAATGGAACTTTTGTACTTTTACTGTAATTCACTTTATTCCTTGTTTAATTTTATGCTAATAGGATATATGTAAACGAAACAACGATGGTAATAAAAGCATTATATTTTATCTCAACCAGATGTGCATGGGATCATTCTCCAACTACCAGTTGAAAGTGATTTTCCTATTGATGCTGAACTTGCAACAAACACAATTTGCCCATCCAAGGACGTGGACGGCCTAAATCATACAAACGCTGGCAGACTCAGCAAAGGGTTGCTTGGTGATGATACGTTCGTGCCGTGTACACCACTTGGTTGCATGGAGCTTATCAAGAATACTGGTACAACGGTGAGATCTAACAAATCAAGTCACACAAACTTCATAAGAAAGTGATGTTATTATGCAGTTATAGTCATAGTTAAATGTTACATATATGTTGATAACGTCATTTTATTTGTTTTCAAAACTTATTTTAAGATTTCCTGGCGTTCCTAGGGTTTTGCTAAAGTTAGAAACACATTCCTGGGGTAAGAAAACACAAAGAGTGTTATAACATAGGCAATCGTCAGGTTAGGATGTGCCCACTGACATTTTTTATAGTTTTAAAAAAAAACTCATTGATTGCCTCTGCGCAAACAATGCTCGTTAAGTGGCCTGCCCTAGGACACAACCAAATAAACACTGGCCGGTTTTAAATCCACCACCTTCCTAGTGAATGTCTAGCATGCAATCGGACCAATAGAACTAAATGGCTGACAAATATGTGCAGATCCAAGGCAAACAAGCTGTTGTGATTGGTCGTAGTAAGATAGTTGGCAGTCCTGTTGCTGAGCTACTGAAATGGAGCAATGCCACTGTCACTGTGTGCCATTCCAAAACGCAAAACTTGAAAGAAATAGTTTCGACTGCTGACATATTGGTGGTAGCAATTCGGCAACCGCAGGTATTAAACCATTTATTAATAAATTACATCTTAATGTGTTTTTCAGCAGGTTTTAGAAATATGCTTAATTAAATGCAAGGAATCAATATGACCTTGGTGTAATAAATATGTTCCTTTTTGATGGTACAACATAAAATAAAGGAATATTGTAATGTATGATTATTGCTAGATATTCACACTGGCGAAATTTTAACCAATCTCTACTAAGCAAAACTAAACATACTATTTACATAGTAGTAGTTCATTTGGTTTAGTTGTGAAGAAAAGATTACCCTTTACAGTCATAAGAAAAAATAATATATACATGTATTTTTTATAAATCATAATACACTTAATAATAACATGAAACATCACAGTATTTTATTATTAAAAATCCTGAAGTCTGCTAAAAACAAGCATGTAGATTGTTCTCAAGTCCCGAATTTATATACGTTACATAATTAAAAGTTATACGATGTAGATTATAGTTGTGTAAGACTTAATTAAATCTATGTTTGTCTTAACTATATAGTATTCCTAAATTTGTATATTCTAATAAAAGGTAAAAACTCAAAAAAGTTTAGTGCCCAAATTTTCAATCAACTGCATAGAACTAGCAATGTGTAAACTTGGTTTCACCATCATTTGCACACATAAATACACTGGCTGAATGGATCATAATAAGATAAACAGAAAAATATATCAGTATTTTATTATAATAAATAAGGATGTATTTTGTAAGTGTTAATATTATTATTGTAATCAAATCTGATGTTATTATCACTAAAGCAAAAGTCAACCATGCCTTGTCTACAGGTACGCATAAAAGTTTGAAGTAATTTGTGTAATGTTTCAATTTAGATGGTCGTTGGAGACTGGGTCAAGCAGGGTGCCATTGTAATCGATTGTGGGATTAACCCAATTCCCGATGCCACAAAGAAATGTGGACAGCGCTTGGTTGGGGATGTTGCATATGATCAAGTATCAAAGGTTTCAATCTGCTATTTCATTTATGTGTCTTATCTTTTTTTAATAAACTGTTTTTTTTATTAAACTAACAAGTACTAAGAGCTTAAAGAGGTATGTTTTAGTTGGTTAAATACCAAGAAAGCACAAAAAAAGTTAAAAGATTCCAGTTAAGTTAGTGTTATTATGTAGTCATTACATATGCTATATACAGGAAATCTAGTATTACGCTAGGTTAGTAGTAAAGCAGTGTTTATTATTATCATTTCACCTTTTTATGTTATACTCGCAACCAGGAAAGAATAACCTGCTGTAATATAA
>CH003018.1:863620-901582 GCA_000149265.1 Ciona savignyi
GTGATAACCGCATCCAAAAAAGGATAACCGGCTGGATTATAAAATGAAACATCTAGGTCCAGTACACAAATTGTTGGTCTTTTAGATGTTGACCACGCCAAAGAGAATTTAGCTTTATTTCAGCTTTATATTGCAATTTTGTTGTGTTTAGTTAAGTAATGTTTACTTTTGTATGTCAGGAAATGATGAAATTAAACTGATTATATATTGCAATTTCTGAAGAACTCAGCCTAATGCATAGATTAAAACCGGTAGGATATCTTGATATATCGTTATTGCTATTTATTATTGATTTTTTTTTAATTTGTGTTAAATTTAATCTTTCGGAAAAAAGGATATTTTATTCTTGAAATATTCTATAACATGTGAGATGTAAGTCAGGAGCAAATATTCACCTTTCATGTGATGATCGTGGGAATTTTAACCAAAATCTGCTGGTTTCCAGATCGCGTCATGGATCACGCCGGTCCCGGGAGGAGTGGGCCCCATGACAGTAGCCATGCTCATGAAGAACACCATCCATGCTGCAACTAAAGTCTTCGACAAACGATTGCTGCCATCTTGGAACATAAGGTTTGTTCTTCTTTTTTCAACACAAGGAATAGATTGAAAATATACGTTCCACTGCTGTTGCTGTTGGGAAAACTCTCTAAAATCCACCAGTGATATTAATAACCACTGGATCCATTTCGGTACTACTAAATAAATTGATATTACATAATGATGGTATAAGTAAGAGCGAATACATGCCACGCACTCTGGGATATAATGAACATCACATCATTTCTAGGTACCTTCCATTGAAACTTCTTAATCCTGTGCCAAGTGACATAGAAATAGCAAAAAAACAGAAACCGAAAGATATCGATGTGTTGGCAGAAGAGATTGGTCTTTTACCAGAAGAGGTCAATTTGTATGGGAAGAAAAAGGCCAAAGTTTCGCTGGATGTTTTAAATCGCTTGAAAAATGTAGATGATTCTAAATATGTGGTAGTTACAGGTTAGCATTATTCCATGTATTATTATTTGCAATTTTTCACTATTGGGCAATGTTTAGTACCTGTATGTTTTATATTTATGATTGCTTAACAGTTAAAAATGAATTTTCTGCAGTTGAAAATCCATTATTTTAACTTTTTAGGTATCACGCCCACACCACTCGGGGAGGGCAAGAGCACCACCACAATTGGCCTGGCACAGGCTCTGGGCTCCCAGCTGAACAAGAATGTATTTGCATGTGTTCGTCAGCCTTCACAGGTGCGTATGGATTTTGTTGTTATCCCAACGGTTTGTTTTTTTACGGGTGGAAACTGGGAAAGAAACGTATAACAATGTTGAATATAATGGTTGTAGTGTTTTTTACCAGTAAGTTATACTAGAATGAAAAAATGTTTATTAAGTAAAGTGTATAGAGCAGGTTTGAACACACCACCTTTCTACTTCCATAAGCTATTAAACCCACTATGATGGCAGGAATAGTAAATATTATGCTGATCCACCAGGGCCCCACATTCGGGATCAAAGGAGGTGCAGCAGGTGGAGGATACTCGCAAGTTATCCCGATGGATGAGTTCAACCTCCATTTGACCGGTACATGCTTGTCGAATTTTTTAAAAGACGCCTAAATTTGATTTTGAAGATTTGAACAAGCAACTCGTTCATTTATCCTGCTGATTAAAATAGCCTGGTTAATGTGTAGCAATGCAATCTACTGAACCAGCAATTGATCAATATTTGCTGCTAATCTCACTAGAAGATGCTGATGCAGAAATTTGTAAGCGAACAGTTCTGCTGCATTAATACCAAACTCCTAATAAGTTGCAAACATTTTGAAATATACCTCACTTGTTTCCATTTACCACCAAAGCGGTGTTCATGAACCGAGCAAGTCACTTTCATATTGTTTGCTCAAAAGCGATATGAATTGGGTTTAATTCTTAGCCATCATGACTATCTTGCAGAGAATATTACCAACAGATTAGAACTGTTTTATTATGTATAAAATTTGAGTTTTCGCGGTTTGAATGACGTATTTAAACAACTACTTGTTTGTCGTATTTCCCTGTTTCAGTCTTGTGATTTGTTTGATTTGCTTCTAGATTTAATACAAGCACTAAACATAAATGTACTTATGAACTTAATCTCGTATAACTTGACCATCTTCTTTAAATAACTTAAGAAAGCTTTGTCAACATTAAACAAGTTATATATATCATTATGAAAACTAAGCCATTCCTCCTCAACAGGGGATATCCATGCCATCACTGCTGCCAACAACTTACTTGCCGCAGCTGTTGATGCGCGCATCTTCCATGAATCCACTCAGAAGGATGAAGCTCTTTATTCACGCTTGGTGCCACAGAAAAAGGGAATAAGAGAATTTTCAACAATCCAGGTGCTCCATTATATTTGTTAAATGGGTTTCTACATATGCTGTGTTCAGTTTGCAATTTCCTTCAAACCAGTGAACATCTATGAATAGAACAAAATGTCATAAAATCCAAAAAAAAAGAACAATTTTAGTTAAAGAGTCTAAAATGATCGCACAACATTGGTAAAACTTTCGTAACCTTATACTTTACATCCTACCTGCTTTACTGCTTGTAACTGACAATATCTATATAAGGAAGCGGATGGGATGCACATAATGATGTTCATTATAGTTCAACAATCGATATTGTGATACTTTAGATTCGGAGGTTGGAGAAGCTTGGGATCAACGAGCGAGATCCTGATAAATTGAGTCCGGAGGATCGAACCAGGTTCTCCCGACTCAACATCGATCCGGACTTGATCACGTGGCAACGTGTCATGGACACAAACGATCGATTCTTGAGGAAAATTACCATCGGCCAATCACCAACAGAGAAAGGGAGAGAGAGAGTTGCTCAGTTTGATATTTCTGTCGCCAGTGAGGTAGGAATTTATTGTTCGTTTTTATCCTTGATCCAAATTCTACAACTAATCGCTTTCGATCTCCAAGTATGATTTGCTTGGTTTAAACTGAATTCTGTACAATTGTTTATACAATCCAGATTTCTAGATTTAAAGTGTGTCTATTCACATCAATTAACTTGTAGTGATTTAGTTTTTTTAATTAACTTAATTCTTACCATGTTGATCAACCCACATATGTATTTTGCTTTTTAATAGATTAATTCTCGATTAAACTTAAAACCCCTTTTTCGTTTCTTATATTCTCTCTACTACTGTGCTTCTCAACCTATTTCAGTCTGCGGCATGTTACAAAACAAAATGTTTTTCGCGACTGAATCATAATCGCAAAACTAAATCTGAAATTTAACATCCTCATGAACTAGTCGTTGTTATAGCTACATATATATATATGACAGAGTATATGACAGATGTTTTATATATTTAAAATTTTTTTAATGCCAACCTTTTCTTACAGCTTAAAACTTGAGATCTACTTTTCTCCATCAAAAAATCACATTTTTTGTGTCAGAGAACATTATTAAATTTCAATTTCATCAATGTTTGTGGGTCAGGCAAGTTAAATTTTACACACAGGTAATGGCGGTGCTTGCACTCACAACAAGCATCTCTGACATGCGTGAACGACTTGGTCACATGGTGGTAGCAACGAGCACAACAGGGGAACCAGTGACAGCAGATGATATTGGCGTTACTGGTAAGCATCCATATATGTTTCGCATTGTACCTGATGACACCTGTTTGCAAAGTTCATTACCTCATAAGTGTAGCAGATACTGTATATACAGTTACAGAAGAGGTTAAATTCCAACCTCATCCAAACACATAACTCACAAAATCAAATACCAGTTATGAGCGAACACTGGTTTCGATTCTTTATGATGGCCAATGCTCCGACTACTCTTCGTCCATACAAATTATGTGCGCTAAGCTTGTTATAAAGCAACTAATACTAAAAACAAACAAATAATATTGAGGTATTAACAGGTGCGCTAACTGTTCTCATGCGAGATGCAATTCAGCCCAACCTGATGCAGACACTAGAGGGCACTCCAGTGTTCGTCCACGCTGGTCCATTCGCCAACATCGCTCATGGAAATTCCTCAATTCTTGCTGATATGATCGCTCTCAAACTTGCTGGTAAATTTGGTTACTTTATAATTTTGTTTGGTTTTCACCTAAAGTAGCCCCAGAGCCACTATTTAGTTTATTTTTTGATTCTACAATGAAAACACATAGCAGGAACTTTGATATAAAAGTGGAAACTGGAAAAGATAGCCGAACACTAGTCTTTAAAACACCATATAATCCAATTAGTTAATTCCTTTAGGCATATTTAGACATGGACTTTTTACTTTCAGTGTTTTTAACAATAAATTATTAAAACTGGAAAAAAAATTTCATATTAAAATTATTACACAACTGCGGATTTGTGGACGCAATTGGTCTATTTGTTAAGTGATATTAAGTAACTTCCTTGTGTAGGTCCGGATGGGTTTGTGGTGACGGAAGCTGGGTTTGGTGCCGACATTGGGATGGAGAAGTTCTTCAACATCAAGTGCAGAAGATCAGGTCTTCGTCCCCACGCAGTCGTCCTCGTTGCCACCATTCGTGCAATCAAGATGCACGGAGGCGGCCCCACTGTTGTTGCCGGGAAACCACTCGCTAAGGAATATTCCGAGGTATGTAGCTGGGGAAGGTGTGGTGGCAATCTCTGTTACTGGGTATTTTAATCTCCAGAGAAGAATTCAAAATAAAATTTTTGAGGGTTTTCACATTGTTAAATTTAAATTAAAGTTTGTTGCTTATGTATTGTTCGGCACTATAATATTGAATATTAGACGAAACAAAAAAAACTTCTTAAAATTCCAAAACAAAAAACAATTGTCAAAAAACTTGTCTTACTTGATCCATTTCATTGTGTTAGGTACTCAGTTGATCTTCTAAGCAGATCTGACCACTACCTTCCCGGATCAATGATAGCTCCGTGTATTGGAGACGGTCCTTCTATTGCCTACACTCCTGGGCTCGGGGCTACTATGGACCCACCCTCACAATTGTATTATACTCAGCACCACATCAGGACAACATCCAACTGTTCATGTCAGTTAATTATCTTCCGCAGGAAAACCTGGAGTTGCTTGAAGCTGGATTCTCGAATCCCCGAAAGCAGATTGAGAATGCAGGGTATTTCGGGGTGCCGGTGGTATTTGCACTGAATCGCTTTGCAAACGACACGGATTCTGAGGTCGAGACTGCTTTGAGACTAGCTCGTGAAAGTGGAGCTATCGACGCAGTTTGTGCTTCTCACTGGTAAGGATATGAACAAATATGCTCACCACTATTACTAATTAAAACCACAATGTTTTGGAAACTCGACTGCGGATACAAGGTTATCTTATAGAATTTTAGCATCAACATAATGCATCAAAGGATATATACTAACATAAATATTAATTTCTTTGTTTTTATTCTGTTTCCTATAAACAAAAGATATACACTGATAATTTGTCATTAGGTCCCATGGTGGCGCTGGTGCAGTAGATTTAGCGAGGTCAGTCATCAAAGCGGCCGAGTCGAAAAGTAACTTCAACTTCTTATATCCGCTTGAGCTTGGTATTTATGAGAAAATTGAAACAATCGCGAAGAAGATATATGGAGCTGATGGGATCGAACTGCTGCCCGCTGCTCAAGCTAAAGTTGAGCTTTATACTAAACAGGTTTGGTATATTGCTTTATAACTCCAATTCTCAATCTATCTTATCTTTCAACTGCTTAGCAGCCTACAGTATTTACCTGCACTGAGATGCGTGATTGTCCCTGGAATATGTACTAGTCTGATATTGCTGTGATTAAGTGAATAAAAATAGTCTTGCACTGAGTAGTACCAACTCACACAGTGCATCTATTTGTTTTCGGTGACCAATTAGTATATTATCCCCGTTAACTGGTATGAACATGACGAGTATTTTTCAGTACTAACTATCGATCACCTACAAGCTCATGTAATCACCAGGGCTTCAGAAATCTCCCGATATGCATGGCGAAGACTCATCTCTCGTTGTCTCACCAACCGGAGTTGAAAGGATCTCCCAGAGGCTTCGTTCTTCCCATACGAGATATCCGTGTTAGCGCTGGAGCAGGTTTCCTTTACCCACTAGTGGGCACAATGAGCACAATGCCCGGTCTTCCCACCCGACCATGCTTCTACGACATCGATATTGACCCTCACACACTCGATGTCACTGGATTATTCTAAATAATCGGTATTCGAGATGCAGAAATTGTTACTCATTAATCCAAACCCCTGTAACCATAATGCAGTTTACAGGGGTTTTTAACTTGCTTTGCATTTAATTTCATTTCCTTTGGTTACTAATAATAGTCAATATAACCAATGTTCACCATCATGTGTTTATAATAGTCCTTTTGGAGAAATGTTATGTAGATGATTTGGTGGGGATGACTACGTACTATATTCGTGCAAGAAATGTATTTCTACCATTGAAAATAACTTCCTTGGGATAATTTGGTCAAATCTATGCAATAAATAAATCATCTGTTTGAATGTTACCATCAAACTGCTTAGTGACTACCACGTTGGCTTAAAAAAAGTGCAGGGTTTGCCGAAGTGTATACGAGTTAAGATTAGAGCTGGGCGTAATAGATTAAAGTTGCATTACAGAATTACGCCAGCTCAGTTACGTAATATTGTACTTTTTATGACGTCATCGTTATTTAACGAAACAACCAAAATTATCGTGTTTTGGGTGCATTTTGATGATAGACAAAGAGAATAAAACTTTAAACGTAACTTCAGAGACTTAAAAGTCTAAACTAAACTGTTCGTCCGTCCTGTTTTGAAACAAATACACGGTAAACAAGCCGCAGATCGTGGCGGCGTGCCTTGTCTTGCCGCGCTGATTCCAGATAAGGAAATTAGCGAGAATCCAAGATTATGTGTATTTACCGTGATTTTGATTAACCGATGATTCGAACTATTTTACTCGAACAAAAATTAACAAACAAAATTAATTTGCGAAGACTAAAACAAGAAATTGTTTAGAAAGTATATTAACAACGACGTGTATGTCCCGTTCGAATTATTACGGAGAGATGCGTAATCACGTAATTTTGATTTGACATCCGTAACGTTAT
Organism: Ciona savignyi; assembly: GCA_000149265.1. NCBI lineage: Eukaryota > Metazoa > Chordata > Ascidiacea > Phlebobranchia > Cionidae > Ciona > Ciona savignyi. Next base: position 870,733 of record CH003018.1, read on the forward strand.
TCCGATGTCCATAATTACGTAATTGAACGTAATTTCGTAATTACGCCCAGCTCTAGTTACGACCTGTGTCGCAACACTCAACCAAACAAATTAAAACAATAAAATAAAACAAAAATTTGTCAATAAATTTTATTAACGGATAATTATAATTAGTAGGACAAGATAGCCACAATCTGGTAGCTTGAACTTTCATCTGATCAACATAGTCTTTCACATCAAGTTAACAGTGTAAAGCACTGAATATTAAAATCTTGAGACGATTAGTTGTCATTGTAGCTGGATGCCACTGTCGAACGTCACAGTGAGATTGCAAGAGTAATATACACACGAAATAGTGATTCAACGCGAGTCAGAATTAGAATTTTCCAATTGAGATGTACCAAGGCTGATGTCTAATTGCATATGAGGATATAAGTAAAATAAACACAAAGATGCATAGCATAAGTCTCTAAGCTTCTAGCGATTCTAAAACTTTGATCACTTCTTGGCGCTGCTCTGGCGACATCTGCTGGGCAAGTTGTACAACAGAATGCATGGCAACTTCAGGACTGTTTTGTGACAGAACTCGAATCTGGGAACAAAATTTTGTTGAGTAAATATGAGGCTGACAATGAGGATGTTAAGTTAAATTTGATAGAATCAGGAATAGAAAAGCGAAAACTAAGAATTCACCTGTTGTGATACAGAGTCTCGCTGCAAAAGTTTAATATTTTCTTCCAACAACGAAACTCCATTTTCCTTTGATGATGACAATTGTGACAACAACCATGTCACAACTGCTTCATTGTCGTCCCACAAATGTGCCTGAGACGAAACAAGCCATTTTATAAATCAATGATGGTTGATTTAAAAGCGATTACACCACACCAGCGGATGATTTTAAAAGGACCAAAATAATTCACCTTCACAGTCCCCTGGTCTTCAACAAACCATCTTCGAATCATCACGTCAATCTGGGCATTTGTGAGGTCACGATTAGCGCCATGGCAACGGCTTTTGACGTCATCTTGCAGAAGAAGTCTCCGTAGCCTCCAATACAGGAAGTTCCGCGAAGTTTTCCATGTGAGAATTCCCTGTGTGTGGAATCGGGAAGTTAATAAATCCATCCTGGTACTGAGCATATGAGTCAACCAACCGAGAGGCATCCTTTAGCGAGCATTCCACCGGGCGTGTCGTGAAGATCCGCAAACTTTACCGCCACCTGGTGGTAGATGGGCTCCAGGTATTCCTCTCGTTCCTTCAACTTGGCTTGAAGTTGCTTCTTCTCTTTCAGCGAGAGAGCTGACTTTTCTGAGATGCAAAAACACTGCAATGTTACCAGGTATACATATAATGATGAAATAAAATCGATTTTAAAAGTAGAAACTAATAGAAAAAAATAAAATTTAGTTTCGGGTACTGTACTTTTTCTGTTATAAGCTCAAAAGCCACTAATGCAACAGGTTATTTGACTCAGATAAGGAGCGCAAACAGTGAAAAATACATTGTGTTTCCCAACATTAACTAAACCTACCAAGTTCCTGAGATATGGCTGCATATTGTTGGTCACATCTTTTCATTGTTTTAACAAGTTCCTTCTTCCGATATTTGATTTCCACAGTTGCTTGCGCTTCCAACACGCCACCTCGGGATTCCTCATCAGCATACAACTCCATGTGGCTGTGTCAATCGTGTTGTTATTATGGATCATTCAATATAGTGGTACACTGTGCAGCATAACAAGACGTGATAACACACCGTTTTTATTATTAAGATTTGTCTCAAAAAGTCAAGATTTGTCAAAAAACTGAAAAAATATATAGTTTATGAAGGGAACTTTTGAAAACAGAGTCTTCTTTAGTTATTTAGTAAAGTGGTGTCTTACAGAAGTGAGTTTTACCCTAAAAAGAAGTTAATAAAGGATAAAGGAACTTCATATCACCATTTAAACCAAGGTAGTAAGGGAGTTGCTGAATAATCCAATCTACATATTGCAACTATTGTTTGTATGAGAACAGGAGTATACACCGAAAAACAACCACATAGCACCGCACACAATTAACTCAGTAATCACTTACGATGAATTAATGGTTGGATCCACCACCACCCATGCTCCACCTCGTAACTCGGCAAACGGGGGGATATACACTATGACTGGCTGGTGATATTTACGCAAAGCGTCCACGATGTACGATCCAAACTTCAACACCTCATCGTGCATGTCTGGAAAGGTACAGGATGAAGGGCGGTAATGTTGGTTGTTATAACCCGAAAGCATCGATGGTATGCCACCCAATATTGGGGAAGAGAGATTTGACACAAACAAATACATTCTATGCAAAAGCAACGAACCTTTCATTCCACCCGAAAACCCTCTCCAGTTGGCGAACATTATCAGGGGAAGCCCCTCTCGATTGAAATCCAGGATGGCTTGAGCAGTTTTGAAGGCTGAGTCTGGGTACCAAACCTGGGGGTAGATGGGGGTAAGGAACCATGGTTTACGTGCATAACACAAGACATCTACCTGTCCCGCCCGGTGGAGTGTCTTCTCCTCACTTTCAATATCGCCAGGATCCGCTGGGATGTCGACCGCTATCGATCTCGTTTCCACAGCAACCACCCCAACTGGAACCCCACCCAATCGAGCACGACCAACAATCACGGTGTTCGCCCAACCAGAAAGTATCTCGTCGAACGAATCGCGATCGAAGAATCCACTCTTCCATGTGTCAGTTTCTGTGGATTCAAATACAAGCCATGACTTATCTCACCAACACAATCATTCAGCTGCTGGTGGTTAATTCCATCAGCTCATTAAAGCTATATAACTTCACCATAGAATCAATACCTTAATTGCTTGGAACTAATGGCAAAATTACCTTATGTCCAAGAGTAACCTTATATTAAGATGTTTGCAAATAAATACCACAACTAACATACCAGGATCGTTGCAGCCAGCGAGCATGTGACGAGGATCGTAACAAGCTCGCGACGGATGGAACGAGATCTCTCGATCGATCGAATCTTTCGCCTCGATGATGGGGAGTGGGGAGTTGCGGGTGGATGGGATGTAGGAGAGCCACTTGAGTATCAGCAACATCCCCTCGTAATCCCATGACACAGTAGCGTGACTCACACCATTGTTGTGCATGATCTGGATCCCTCCAAGCTGGTTGTTCGAGTTGTAAACCTCTCGGCCCAGAACCTGTAAATTTCAATTATTAAAAAGAGGGTGAACCCAGCAACCCAGCTGTCATAGTAAAATTACAGTTATTACACGCAAGGCAATTGTTGCCAAGTTTGTTTTTTTGGGGGGCAAGAATGTGAATTTCTTCCAGTAATAAAAAAAAAGAAAACAGCAGATGGAAGTGTATTTAAAATTACTCGCTGTAGTCGAATATACTATTTGGAAATTTGATCTCGCAAGTTCAAGTTGCAACACTTCATCTCAGTAGTTTTCACAACTCAGAATAACAAGACAACATCAATAAAAAACAACACAGAGATCTAATAAAACAACACAGAGAATTGAACCAACCTTGTTTAAAGCTTGGTGTCCCGTGAGTATAATGTATGCATTATCGACTTGTATCACCCGCTGGCCCAACCTTACTAAGTAAGCTCCAATCCCAACAGCTCGGCACGTCACCAGTGATATAGTCACAACCTGGTTAAACATTCAGGTAATGAATATGGAGTTAGGAAACTGTTGTTCATCATTAATCCTTGATCTGATAACTTTTATCTGCCTCCACAAAACGAACTTTTAAACTTGGTTAAAACAAAACATTTCTTAAAATTCGATTTTTATGAAAATATAGTAAAACACTGTTGAATATAGCAATCGGAAAGTGATTGTTTGGCCATGAATGGAACCTAACAGAGCATCCACCGACCCCACCCACCTCATCATAAGCTCGCGACGTTTCTCCAGCAATTGTTCCGCTCCATCGCAAACATCGAGCACCGAGCGCCTCATCCTTCCCGATGATGTCACTGATCTTGTACCGGGATTCCCCTTCCTCCTCAATATGCTGGGCTTTCACAGAGTTCGTGCCGCTCAACTGATGACAATTTGTGTTAGAAACATCACCAACAATACGCAAGAACATTATTCGAAAAGTTTCACTTCTACGTTGTATCTCAAAACTTCAATTTTAAACATTTGCATAAATATTATGAATTTTTGTTATTAATACCAACAATTTGTAAATCCAACTCCTAATGCGTGCAGTTAAAACATGATGATCAATCTGTTAAGATAAATTCATTCAAAACTTCCAAGTCAGATGCCTGACACCAATGTAAAGGATGCACCCAATAACGTGATGGGTGACCAAGTTCCACACAACATGCCACGATGTCACATTTCTTACCTTCTTATAATCATGTGGCGTGAGGTAAATATATTTGATTCCCTTCTGCACATCGTCCACATCATTCCATGCGATGCGGAAAAGATGACGAACTTCTTCAGCGAGCCCAATACGAGCACCACTGTTCGCTGATATGTAGATTCGGGGAAGTCCCTGGGTGAACCAACCATAGTTAGTCAGGCACACAATATATAAAAAAGCAATCACAAATATCACATGAGCCGACCAAGAAAGTTTGACAGTATGAATTCATTACAAATAACATATATATTACCTCCATTCTAGCAAGTTCGGATGCTCGTAGATACAAGATGTCTTCCTCAGGACCAAATGATCCAATGCTGCAAGTGATGTCATTAGCAATACAGATCACTTGCCTCCCGTCTCGGTACTCTGGTGTGTAGAACGTCAGTCTCCATGCCACCATGCCAATCTGCATCAATCAAATGTGTTACTGCGCCAATAAATCAGTTCATTTCACAGCTGGGTTGTAACCAATAATTATAATATCAGATATTTTCATTAAAGCTGTGGTTGGATCAATATCAATGTAGTGTGAACATGATTTGTTCGAAATAACAACCTTTATATTTTTAGTAATCTCAACACTTTTAAAAAAAGACATCAAAAATGAAAGTTAGTGTTCACGGTATTCAGCTCAATTGTAGAATTTAGACTTTTGTGTTTCCATTTAAAAAAAAGCAAATACACAAATGAAACTCACCTCGTTTTCACCCGGTTGTCGGTTGATATTAACAAGATGACCTTGCCCATCCAACACCAGCTCATCAGCAGATACCTGGACATAATAGGATTATTTTAAATGTAAAACTTAAATATTTTACGCCTCCTGCTAGTAGTGACAGGAATGTGAATTTGCATTAACTACCATCTCACGTACCAGATTCTCTGGAATTTGCAACTCTTCGTCCTCAGTTTTAAGCTTCTTCCACTGCTCCTTCAGTGCTTGCCTCAACATCTCGGGGAAATCATAGACGTAAGTTGTCCCCATCTCCTGTGCTTTGAACCGCTTCGCCTGCAGCAGGTCCTTCGTCACATACGGGGTACTTGTCAACATCGAGTGCAACGGCCCTGGCTTGTTGCTGTTGTACGCTTGGAACATCGTCTGTGGGTAACATCGATTCACATTAACAAACAGAACTTAAATCAGGACAAAAGGCAACAGCCAAATAAGAACACACTTATACAACTTACTTGTCCAGTTATAGGATTGGTTACTTCCTTGTACAAACTGATGTCAAGATAATATCCAGATTCCTTGGTTAGAAATATCCGGAATGGCTGGGGTTCAGCATCTTCTTTCAACCTGCCATAGAAATACATGACCACATTGTTGATGTCTATGCTCACCGCACACCATACCTGATGTTGACTTTGATCTCTGATTGGAGGACTCGTAGCTTCCAGAGTCGACTGCCGTACCGAAGAACCATCGATCTGATGCTCTCCTCCACTTTCATGGGATCGATCATCACGTTTCTGAGGATTATTGTCCGCTTGGTTATTCGTATCATGTGTATCATGTGGGACAGTCAGTCGAATAGTGGAAGGACTGAAACTGGTTGCTTGCTAGTTGATAAAGTCCTTCGTTTAAGCCTATTTGCAGACATTTCCAGCAGAGTAATGGTTTGACAAGCATTTAAAGAAAACAAGACATTTGTGTCTCATGGTATTTTTAATACTTGACATAGAAATAGAAGCATTTGATATGAAAATACTTTTTTCATTTTGTCAAACCAATCCAGGTACTTTCTGTTAATGTCAATAAAACCCAAATTGTTTCATCAATTTTACTAAAGTAAGTTAGTATTTACTTCAAAATAGATTAAGATCAAACTGGTTATTTAAAATGCTGAATTATTAATACAATATCTTATGAGCTTGCAGGCTTGTTAAACTAATCCATCATGTTATGCCCTCAAGGTAATTATCATGCATGTAAAACTCACGGGACAAAGTTCATGAAGATATGATTGCAATCAATCCTGGTGTTCTCTGTGGCAGAGAAAGCCACCTCGAGTTCATCCATGGCTTCCAGCAACAACCTCTCGGCCTCGTTGTGGAGGAACTCAAATGAGGCTTCCTAGTGACATAGAAATAGCATAAGATAAGGTCACGACTGGCTTTGTATTACAGTTCCAGTCGTACACAATGATTAACTAGGATCTGATACTATTTTGATGAACTATAAAGTGAATTTATTTATTCAATAAAGTGTGAAAATTAACAACCAAGCACTGATGCTCATAGTTATCTAAATCGTTTCAACCTTGGTCACAAGATCAGAGTGGCGGATGATGGCTCGCACGAAAAATCGATGATCCATGACTTCCGCTCCTTCCTCCACTTTTGCGGATCCGAGATAAACATGGAGTCGGTGGTTGTTGGTGGGAACAGCTTTCAAGTGGAAGTTCCTCATCCTGTTCAATTCAAGTTGGAACGCGAGAGCAGGTTCCAAATGCCGGTAGATTCGATCCTCATCAAACTAAATGTTTTAGTTGGAAGTTTGTATTCATACGAAAAATAAAACACTGTTGCTCATGCTTGTACTGATAATTAAACCTTGTGCATATGGCTAAACAATCACCTAAACAGTTCAAACACATTGATTTTAAATTATCAGCTGAAGGACTAATTTAAACACCTTAAATACAAGAACATTTCAGTTTGTCACTTTACAAAGAATAAATATTCAAATCCCAAGTAGAAAGTAATTACTCACAAGATCCCTGGCACGATATGTGAAGTATTTGGGAACTTCTTTTCGCTTGTGAACCAAGAATGTGATTCGACGCAAACCAGTTTCAAACAACTCAACCTGTTACAAGCAAACAGCAATGAAGTTATTACACAGCACAGCTGTTGGAAGGGAAAGCATCACAAAACCATCATTAGTTAGAAACTACTACTTTATACTGAAGATGTTACACAATGGCTTAATAATGTTGTGTTATTCTCTTGTATAGATCATACTACTTAACAGTAAAAAAAATCTAACTAAAAACTTAACAGTTCACACATTCTTCCTTTTGCAATATATATTGTAGAAAAAAAATATATAAAGACTAATAAATCATTTGCAATAAATCCAAAACACTGTTGGCTCTTAAATTACATTTATACAAATGAATGAAATACCTTGTTTTCCTTAACAAATTGATAGAACTGGTTATTGAGTGAATCATCGTCCACACCATGGTTGGTAGCAATTGCAACATTGAGGATGTGGATGGGTTCATCACTTATACTGCACAACGATGTGGAGTCCTCATCTTTCGAGCTCCCTGCCGATCCGCTGACCAAACTTGTGGCCGATCCGAACTGACCGACGCATGATGACATCATCGCTTGGTGAGTGGTTCCGACTGAGCGACCTTCGAAGAATATCGGCGACTCGGGGGGACTGGCGTTGTGGAAGCATCTCATGATTGATGTGAAGTGGCTGTCGATGGATGGAAAAGTATAATAACTTTATGAAAGGAATATTCAACTTCACACAAAACTTAAATAGTAAGAGAGCTCACAATCCTAAAAATATTCAAGATACATTTTGTAAATAAAACATTATCAGACTCTTCTCTGTTGTATAAATATATTGATGGTGATATTGTAATAGTACATGTGTCGCGTTTAAAAATTTCTGTCAGATTCTAGTTTGCAAATGTATTTTATATTGGTGGAATTTAAGCATGTTTCAATCTTATTACGTTGCAATAACATAGAAAAGCTTTGGCTGTACTTACAGCTTGAAAGTATCGAAATTGTTGAATGCAGCCATGATACCCATCCGCTGACATGGGGGTAATGTGGTGGGGTCTATGGCATTTAATCCCTCACCCACACTTGCCACCTTGGGTAAAGATGAAGTGCTGGGTATCTGGTATTCTCGTTGATGCAAGCTGGAATAAAAATTTGATGAAATCTTCTCATTTTTTGTAAAATTCTTTTTTTGCAAATTCTTTAAAAAACATTCTTTTTTGCATAATTAAACAAAATTAACCACACCAAAAATCATGGTAAACAACCAATTACTGGGACAATAAAACACTGCTTAGTGTTTATTGTTTATACTTAACACTACAGTTTCACCGTTACAAAAGTATATAAAACTGATGTTTTAAATTATACCAGCTAAATTAACTGAAGTTAAAATTAAGAATCTATCATTAGTGGCACCACATAGCATTTCGCATTCTAATCAACACAACGCATGCTTGTTAAATCTTAACCTTTCCATGGACCTCTCCGACTTTGGTAGTACATTGTACGATGGAGTTTGGGGGAACCTTTCAAACAAAACCCAATCACACAACATAATCATCAAAATGGGATGCATGTTATATACTTATTACAGTACATTAACAGCCATCTAGTCTTTATACATATATGCCTATGTATGTATATGCCCAACAACTTTATCGTGTTTTTACTGAGCATTGGTAGATATCGCTTGTGGCCAAATTTACAAGATCACATATCAAGAGAGTTAGATTAATGAGCAAAACTTGGTGTTTTGTACAAGGAGGGGGAGTTGCATCATTTTGGTAAAAACATGTTTTTTTAGATATAATAAGTGGTATTCCCAAGAAATTTACTTCTTATTGGAGAAAAACAGGAACAACTTGACCAAGGTATGATTTCAGTTTCACCTATTCAGGTGAATTATACACAGAAAATAGAGTCTAACTATATAGATTAGTAAGTATAGAAGCTGCACAAATCTAGGCAAAATTACACAAAGCCATCATTTGCATAACAAAAGAAGAAAATACCGATTGGGATGCGTGGTTGGCAACATGAATTGGAACTCGAGAATACAGTTCCCCTCCCCAATCTCATGGTGCTGCACACTGTTCAACTCGTACGCAATGTATGAACGACGCACATACACCTGGAGGATACAACATATAGTTGAAGAGTCACTTCAAATTATCAAACACTGTTTATCATTAATAAAGTGGCTAGTGCAAATTTAAGTACATTTTTTTGCCTCTGGTAAAAATAAAATAAACATGAATGAGGTATTAAAAAATTGACATGACTGATGTGTTTGCTGAATATAACCACTCACCTCAAAAGCTGCCATCCTAACTACAGGGTTTGCATGGTAGAAGAAGTCAGGAAGCACATCGAATATCGTAGTTTCCGATAATATCAACTTCTTGAGATGCTCCGGACAGAACTCCGTCCCATATGAACCAATCGATGATAGGAATATCGACTCAAGCTGTTCGTGATTTTAATCGAAAATTTCAATAAGAAAACCGCAGAGATTTATGGTATTTTTAGAGAACATTTATACAGCTAAAAAAAACAAAGTATTTTTCAAATAAATTTGCAGATGTATTGATAAAACTAATAAGCTGATGTGACCAGAATTGGTCTACCCATGTACCATGTACATTTGATTGGGGGACTTTTAGGCTAAGTATGGATCTGAATATATATATTAACATAAACACAAAACTCACCTGGTTATGTCTCAGTTCATATGGAGGTTGGTGGGCAGCTATCAACACTTGTCGAGCTTTCAAAGCAACTTTCGAGTTCTCCTGCTTGCTCAGTAATGCTAATTGCTCCAACACAGTAGCGACATCTTGTGGTAAAGAGTGGTCACGACCGGACACACAACTCTGAAAAGTTTTTGTTTTTAAAATTGTGAAGGTGCAAATAAATTAGGCTAATGGTGGTTGCTACTCACAATGAGTTCAACAATCAGAGCATTCTTCTTGGTGACACTCTCATGCGACAATATATCATCAACCACCGCTCGCACGTTGTCTTTGCGTTTTTCACGAATTGCCACCACACTTTTATCAAATGAACCGTGCTGAAACTGTAGTTCCACCCGGTGATATTCCAGTATTAGACCAAGAACCACAGTTTTCATGTGGCCTCGTATGCCGTTGCGATATCTGTGGAATAATATATACAAGGGCAATTAGAATCAAACATATAAAAAAATTCATCAAAAAATTTTTTATTTAAAACTATATATGAAAACAAGGAATGAAAATCAAGATTATTACTGGGCTAAAACAGGTGAACCAACACATCTTCATAAAAAAACATCTATTCATATTATATGCTGCACGATTGAATAATTAACACCTACTTGTTGATAACTTGCAGAATAGGCTGGGTATTCACAAAGAAAACATCTTGTTCTGTTTTGTTGGTGAGTTTGGCAGCAAACGAATCAACTGCACGTCGGATACGGGAACCGGGGAATTGTGACATCATAGATGTGATGTTTGAGGCGTAACTTGACATTTCACGACGAATGCTTTTCTCAACTTGCGCCGGCAGTCGACCAGATATGTTGGTCATTACCTCCTACAGCACAATTGGGGGTCAACACAACGCACCATGGTCTTCACATACGATATTAAGTAACACTTGAATGGAGGAAATTACAATGAAAACTGTAATTTGCAGACAAACCTGCAATTCTAAAAGAGGTAACGATGGGTCTTTTAAAGCGGTCATCAATATGCGAACAGCTTCTTTCATTTTGTCAAGAAAGATTTCATCAGGGTGACACAATCCCTTCATAATGCAAGAGAGCCTTTTGTAGGCCACTTCAAATATCTGAACAATACAAACATTAGATTGAATATAATTTCAATATTTAATTGAATCACCTTGTGTGATTTTTCTTTGCTTGGTAAATCCTCAGTTCCATTCACATTCAGCAGTTGATCCTGGAACAACTCGGCTTTTCTAACACAAGCAGGATCATCAGGGACAAGTCTGGTATAAATAATGACAGGTGAAACGTTTGTCTTTAGAATGTAAAACACATTGAAACTATGGTCTCGTGTATAAATCACTAACAAGAAGGCTCACCGTGCAATGACGCTGCCAGGTTCTAGCACAGCACCAGCTCGCTTCACATAATGGATAGTTCCACTCTCGGGAGTAGTCAACGACATCACCATCTTCATCACCTCGATTTCCGCGTAAGTTTCTCCGGCAAACACATGAGCTCCGTCTTCAACAATGAAGTTGAGCAACTTTCCAGCGGAAGGGCCGCGCAGCACAGATGGGTCATTCTCCTTCTCAAACACAGATGTCTGGTTGTTGATGGTGACTCGGTATCTGAAAGACGATTGTGCTGTGATTCCAGCATGCTGGCGTTAACACCTCCAACCAACCTGTCAACTTCTTCCTTCAAGTAAGTGGTCCGGCTTATTCCGTCCAATGAGAGCAAGAGACCTCCATCACTCAAACTGTTTGAATTGACAATTAATCGGCTGTAATAATGAATGTGTGGCAACTACGCACCTGTACACATCAACCTCCATGTTCCAGTCATTGCACTCGAGATAATATCCATTATCTGAAGTCTTGGTCACTTTTATAAGATACTTCACACCTCCGGATATGAGCTCGACAATTTCACTTGTTCGTAAGCTTGTCGGTGTAAGCACTTGACCTCTATATGGGGGATTTAAGTTAAGATTATAACTGAATTAGACTTGAAAGCTAAACATGGAATTCGATTTGCATTAAATATTAATGTGCATTTTGGATACCAAGAAAGTGACATGGATAGAAAAATCGATCAATAAAGTTTACCTTTCAAGGGAATTCACGTAGAAATCAAATCTTGCTTTGTACTTCGAGTCTGCAATATGCAATGCACAGCAAACCAACCCAACAGTGGTGCAGGGCTGCTCCGACTATTAATAAACTTTGATTACTAAGATGTGGTGCAAAGTTGTTTGCAAGCACTTAAGCTGTATTATATTTTGTTATTTGTTGATTTGATATGTTATTTGTTAATATAACTCTTTGAAAAAACTAAATATTTACAAAGGACAGGCGTAGTTTATTTGAAAAGGTAAGCAGAATCCTGGCAACAAATGGTTTAAGATTGTTTAAAGTCAAATAACAGCAAGTCAAAGGTTGATACAGATTGGCAAACATCCAAATATTGCCCGCATGGCCGAATAACATTCAACAGGGGACTTTGTACGGCAAGGAAAAAAGATCACACTTAAGCAGCGTATAATCAAATCAAAGATCAATTATTTGACCTTCACTTTATCAGCAATAAGAGCATCCAACCAAGCTGTGTCAATCTGGTTGTGTTGGAAGCATTGGTCTTCTAACAATCGACCAAGATACTCAACTGTGGTGCGGAAATCACCTCTAATAGAAAGCTCCTTCAATGCCATCACCATATTCCTAAGCAACAACATTTTTAATATTTTACCATGTGGTATATTGTTGGTTGATCATTAAATCTCCAACTTTTTAATTAAAAAAAAAATTATTAAAAAGTAATATTATAACTTTGCAACTTACGAGATGGCATATTCTCTATTCTCCCCCCAAGCAAAACAATGGCCAAACTGCGAATCTGCGAACTCATGCAAACCACCTGCAGCTGCAACACTGAAGTAGCCCCAAACATTCTTACTGCTTCGGAAGTTTAGTTCCTGTACAGTGCCTGTGGGGAAACACTGAATATAACAAGTATACCATGAGAATCGAATTCCTGTGAAAAGTAATCTTACCAGAGCTTGGTTTGAACCCCTCATCAGGGTTTTCACTTGTAATTCTTGCTGCAATCACATGGCCGTGTGGTTCAGGTTTATGTTGTGGTCTTTAATAAACATAATGACAGTTTGCGTGGAGCCAAAATTCTAATAATGATTAACTGATACTATAAACAAAATTTTGAACGTTTATTTATATTGGAAACAAAAACGGAAGTTTCAAATTATCTAAAATTCTAAATTGCACTTTGACATATATATATATATATATATATTGTATAAAAAACTGTATGTGCCTTTAACAGTAATTGATTCTGTTCTTATGCAATATATTAATTAGTTAACTTATCGAACAGTTAATTTCTGCACAAATAGAACTCCAAACAACAAACCTGTTGAAATCGATTGGAGCATCACTCCAAGGGTCCTCCCCATACAAAATACGAATATCTCTCATACGATGCAGGGGAATCCCCATTGCAACCTGAAGTTGAGCGGCAGGGAGATTCACATCAGCGATCATCTCTGTGCACGGGTGCTCCACCTTGTGATGAGAAAAAGGTTATAAAAATTATAGTTTTGTTTTCGTAGGCTACAACTCCTTAATTCCACCAACCTGCAGTCTAGGATTGAGTTCAAGGAAATTGTAACTTCCATCCTCGCTATAAAGATATTCCACAGTGCCAGCACTTACATACCCAACCATCTTGGCCAGTACTACTGCATCCTGTTGGAAAACAAAACATATTTACTTAAATTACAAAGCAACTGTGACAGTTTGTAAGACAGAAATGTAGTAAACAAGAAGCCTACCCGTTCCATACTACTCCACACATCTTCACTTGTCACCGTGGTTGGTGCTTCTTCAATGATCTTCTGATGGCGGCGTTGAATCGAGCAATCCCGACCGAACAAAGATATCGCGTTGCCGTATTGATCAGCTAGAACTTGCACCTCAAGATGGCGCGACCTGTCAAAGTAAGTTAGCATTTATCTCCAATACAAAAGAGCCTAATAAAAATTATTCCGTTCAAAGTTCATATAAAGCCATTGAGGCATGATGCATTCTTTTATAACTGCCATAAATCGATTTACAACAGCAATAACTCACTGAGTAGCGAGCTTCATAATAAAGACTGGTGAACCAGGCACTTCCGACTGAACTTGTCGCAGTGCAGCTGGGAGATCATCAGGGGAGGTCACCTTCCTGATGCCCTTTCCCCCTCCACCCTCTGACGCCTTGATCATTACCGGGTAACCTATACGCTGTGCCGTCTGTATAGATAGAAAGGAAATTAGTAAGTAGTACACCAAGTGTTAAATATGATTATTTTAACTGGATAAGCACAAGTTTATAAATTCAATAAATACAAAGAACTCCTTACATTCATAGCATTCTCCACACCATTAACACAGCCTTGTTGGTAAATGTCGTCTGGTACGTTGATGGTGGATACCTCGCCCAGCGTTGAATCTCCACTTTGATGTTCCTCAGGTGGATTGTAAGGAACAGATAGTCCTGAGCCACTCCATGGCAGGGTGGGGACACCAGCAGTCTGTGCCACAATGGATGATGCGATCTTATCTCCTATTAAAGTACATGAATGTAATTTACCTGTACCTTGATAGAATGAATTGTAAACTTACCCAAGGCCCACATTGCTGATGCGGAAGGCCCCAAAAAAGCAATGTTTGCTTTGCTTAACATTTCTGGCAATTTTGGATTTTCACTGGCATGGCCCCAACCTGCCCACACAGCCTGTAACAGATACACAATATTAGTATTCAATTATTTTTCTTTCTGAGCCAGGTCTGTGTCAACGGAAATCATTTTAAAAATGAATCATGTTCAATAATAACAAAAACATAATTTGGCAGGAGCTGGAATCATAAAGCATTAATATTGATAATAAATGATAAGGGTCATGGGTCAAATTATAGTCTCTATAAATACAGAGATAGAGCCTGTAACAATACACTTTAACTTTGTTTACCGGTCTCAATACTTAGAGGTGTCATATTAGGGGTTACTATAGGCCATGAAGCCATGAGGCTACTATAGGTCAAACGAATAACACCTCGAGTGCTGCTGTAAACGCAGTGAGTCATAATTTACTCTTCAGTTACACAACAGTTCAACAAAAGTTCCACTTACTTTAATGGGGTGTTTTAGATGATGCTTACTTAATATCAAACTTTTTATTAGGGTTTTTCATTATTATAGGACATAATGTTAGAATGTGCCATACAAATTTACATATTAATAATAAATTAATAATAATAGTAAGACCTCTAATGTATATGGACTAAGTTGCAACAACCAAATCCTTTAACAAAAAATCAGACCTGAACAGCTGTTCTTCGAGCCAAGTCCAATATAAGTTCCACGTTTGCATAGTTGTTGTTGTTAGCACCACCAGGAACATGTACATAACTGTCTGCCATCTTGATGTACTCAGCATTTGCATTTAAGTCTTCTGGTGTAACCATGGCAACAAAATGAATGGCCTTTTCATTGCGAAACATTTCATAAGCCCATCTTCTAATAGAACGCATGCATTTCACAGCTGCAATCCCATTATTTGCAAGCAAAATCTGAAAGAAAACAGAAAACATGTATGACAAATATTCTAGTTAACAAAAACAAAACATGGTACCTTTTCAATCACATTGTTGCCCCCTAAAATTTTGACCAACTCTGGGATTGTGGCAGCAACACTACGGCTTGATTTCCTAGACAGTTGTTTTCTCATGGGGTTTTTATTAACCCCAGATAAACTTGTGTTGGAACTTGAAGTGGTGGGCAGTGATGCATTCTTCTCACTGCTTTCTTGGTTTCTAAGAAGAAACAAAATTTAAACTTATGTATACAAATACTGGTAGAGTGTAGAATAAAATAAGGTAATGCAGTATGCAGAAATTGCAACAAAAATGAGGCACATTATAGTGCACTTTAAATTCATTTTACTAAACACCCACTGATTTTCTAAGGACCCAGCATCCCAGAATTCTTCCTCAAAGATGGGTTGCATTGGTAGGGGCCAGGTCATTGATCGGTTAACCCTATGACCAGTGGATTTGCGCCAACCTCTCCGCAACTGACTGTATTGGGTGTACCGCTTTCTACAACCACTGCATTGGAACACAGGAATAACTTGTTCATCAGTTTCACTACAAGATTGACTTTTGCGACATGGGTGTTTTGGACTGTCTTTCATGCCATTAGATAGTTTTGTAGTTTCATCCGTCTTTAAAATTTTTGCACCACAGCGATTACAGATGTAGCGCTTGTGTCTCTTGTTATTGCGAATAAACTCCGTGAGTCCAACGCATGGGTCAAATGGGTCCGAATCTAGTTGTTCAGTAACTTGTCTGGTTGACTTAGGCGCTACGCTGACTTGTGGCGCGGCGACTTCCCCACTATTAATTGTCGCTTTCGCTGTGCACGATGCTTGCCTTTTGTTGCAGTTATCTGAGAAACTTTCAAACGTCCCGGCGTTCGAATGTCGCCGCAAATCAGCGTTTTGTTTTGACGCAGCTGTCTGCTTATTCGTGGCGTCGCAAACACCCGTTTTTGTTGGATTGCGACGCAACCGGGAGAGAATAGTTGTAGCGGTTGAAGTGTCGAACTGGAAACAATTGCCACTCTCGCCGTCTTTATTCGTCTTGTTCAGAAGTAGCCAAGAGAATGGAAACGCTCCAGAACTTTGTGCATTCGGTATGACAGAAGCGGTCATTCTAACGATGCGGTGCAGTCTAGAGCTGCTTTTTCACTCAATTTCCTCCCTACGTGTTGATAAGTTGTAACAGAGCTAAACAACTACACAAAAAATATAATTTAACACGGTTTAAACGGAAATGAGTGTTACAAAAAACGCAAAGCAATATGATGTAAACAGCGTCACGATTTTAAAACGTATCGTCTTTTTGCGCTACGTTTTTAAAAATCTGGCACGTGTTTGAAGCATGATAAACACGTTTGAGATGATGCAATGATTTCCCCTTAGCACGGAGCGGTATTATGGCGTCACAATTGGTTAAATTCCAGTAACAAAGTGCCATGCCAACACAGTTTTTTTCTAAATACGTACTATATATAATACTTTTACAAAATAATGTGGAAAGTATAAATAATCACCTCCAAGCTAATGTTCACCTTTAAGCTAATACGACTAGTCCTTACTAAAGGAAAAAATATTTCATATTTTCTCTCTCTAAATAACGTTTCGTTTCTGAATAATAAATTCGGCAAATGACTCACTTTTTTACTGGTTTCTAATTACACAACACGTTTTAAATTGTCTTAAATAAAGAGACGTCAATTAATACTATGTTTATATCTAAACTAAAGGTGGTGTATGTATAACGAGCGTCTGCTTAACGAGACTACCTCGGACACGAATGAACGAATGTATAAGGTAAAAGCGGCAATGTGTTGACATCATAAGTTATACTATATGCGTAGGTGGCGCTACGTGATGAGTATCTAAGGCTCGTATATTAAAATATCATTTGTTTATTCATTTAAATACATAAAATGGAACTAAGCGATTTGAATTGTTGTATACATAAATGCAATTCGTTTATACCAAAAATTCCTTTAATCGGCATTTGTCCTTGCAGTTGCAATAAGAAAACTTCACTTTAACATGTTTTTATTTAAGATTAAAGGCGTGTGTCGTATATAGTGTTTGCAAATTAGGTTCATAAAAGTTTCACAGCTATAACTTGATTGCGTTACCTGATTGTTTATAATGTTTTTTTTTGAAACTACTGTATTTACTAATTTTTTAATCTTTATTTATAGTACAAAGATATATAAACCTATATAGCTATTATGATGTTGTGTGTTTAAGTAACAGAAAAAAATACGTCAAAACGACAGTCATTAAAAACAGGGATATACCGTGGCCGGAAAACATAATTACAACATTATTCAAAATAGAACACACCACATAATTTAATTAAATTAATGTCGTTTGTAAGTATAAAATAATATAATAAACGGAAGAAACCGGCGTACACTAATTACAAGCACAGCTGTCTGCGACCTATTAACACTTCTATTTTTTACTGTAAGCTGGGCGCAGTCCTTTCAATACATAAACATAACACTAAACTTAGTTTCTCCAACACTGTTTAAAATTGTTTTAAAACCTTTTGTGCTAAACATGATTCATTTGCTTCGTTAGAGCTTTGTATACTACAAAACCTGGCCAATTCAAGCTTCCAATGCCAAAATGGGAGCTAATTTTCTCATTGCAGCTGGGATATGTGCATAGCAAGCACAGTGGCAGATTACTAAGCGTATATTTTGCCAAGCCTGAAGTGCAAAGGGCGTCGCGGTTTTGCCCGAAGCAAAAGTCGCGGGATGATCTCAAGATGGACATACCGCAGCCACCAAAGCGGCACGAATAGTTACCGGCACTTTAGTTTAATTTAAGGCTATTCTGTTGTTCTGTTCCTTTTCTGTAAATAAGGAACCTAAATTACGACACCGTAATACTTTATAAAATTATGGTTGGGCCTGGTTAATTTATTTTAATAAAATACTTACATTAAAAACTACCTTTAACATATATTAAATAACTGTTAGACTTCGTTCAGTTAAACAGAGGTTCTTTTCTTCACAATAACTTAACACGATCTGTCTACATTAATCGATCACTTGCTGGATGAATTGTATTTTTAAATTTTACTCCCTGACCTGAAGTACACCCGATCGAATGGCTAGCGTCACACATGAGCGCACGCCTGGTGAACGCAAGTAACCCGGTGTGATCGAACCATAAACACAAACTGTAGCTATCTCAACTCCTCTGGCGTATTAATTACAATAATATTGTAATATACCTAATAATTAAATTAAAATATGCTTATTTCATATTGTGTTGTATATGCGGGTCGACGTTTTTGCAAGCTATCGACAGTGGTAGTGCTGTGTTAGTGTACACTAACCTTGATAAATATGACGCCACACTCAGGTCTATAAACATATCACATTTTGAGCATAATAAAACTGGTGCCTTGAATCCGGAGATTTCGACCTTGGGCCGTGGTTCCTTCAATATTACATAATATTGGAAAGGTAAAAATCTTTTTTTTTGGTACTAGTAGGTGTATTTCTATTATATATACTGTACTTGGGAGAAGTGCAGAAACAAAGGACGTATGTTATTTCATAAGAAAGGATTTGTTACAAAATGCAAAATACAACGCGTAAGTTACGACATGACACGGTAAACTTTAATAGATAATTACCCTACAATTTTATATAGGTAGACGAATTATTTTGCGAGTATGCTAATCTTATTTATCAGAATATTACTGAAATTGTTCCGGTTACGAGTGTAATTTTGCCCAAGTAGAAATTATACCGATGGATTATAATTAAATCAGCTGATAGGTCGACAATGTGACCTTGCATTGTGGTACACCGCACACGTGATGTATTTCGTGTAAATGTAGGTTGGACTTATTTTATTTATCGCAATCAATTATTATTCTCATGCGGAGGAATTGACTTACGCCGCGTGGCCTTGATATAAATGATAGTCTAATAGAAACCCGAGGTCGCCAAGTGAACTAACCCACGATGAAGGCCGCACTGCATTCTTTATGACGTCTGTTCGCTAGCGCTATCTACCGGTAGCCTGATACATCAATGTTGATTCCAATAAAGTGTAGTAAATGCTCAACAAGCACTACTACTAACCACGAATTTAAAAAACAAACGAAAGGAAGAATGGAATTTAACATAATAATGGTGTACATACAACATGCGCATTGCACAAAATACTAACACTGATATCGTTGTAATACCACCCACAGCCATGTTAATGCAACTAAACTGCAGAGTGTTGAAATAGAAAAGCATTGGATAAATAATATAAAACAAAGTTATCAATTGTATTATAATATACAATTGTCAGTTTCTATACAAAGTGCACATTATATAACAGGAAGCAGCAGAACTCAGTCTCCAGAAAATTCTTCAAATACTTCTTTTCTAAGTTAAACAAGATATTACAGGTAAAAGATATAACAGGTAAAATATCAACTTCATATTTTTAGGGTTTACACGACTTTTTGATCATGCCCCTCTCTCAACGCTTGGCTGTTCACTTAAGCTCACGCACTCCAAAATCTCCAAAACACGAAATTTAAATTTGTGTAATTTATTTCGAATGCGATGTGGCTGATGTTTAAACATCAGGAATAAGCTCTTCTACCAAAGGCCCAAAATATTACTTCACACTGTACTGTACTGGAAACAGCAAACTCTTGGTGTATCCCAACTTGAGAAAGGACTTTTATATATACTACTGTTGTCCTTGGCTGACTCATCGTAAGTGTACAATGTTTGACTGTCAAATGTAATTTAGGCCTACCCTAAAAATGCTTGTCCTAAATTAGAGAACTGATATTATATAATTATTGGGTAAACACACGACATCAAATTTTATAGAAATGACATATTCATTTATTCATGCAGATAATCTACATTGGAAAGATTTATCTACGAATACCACCTAATAACTTAAGCAAACAGTCCAGTTGCCAAAGTTATTGTATATTATTGAGACATTGTTGCTAATGACTTCTACAAAATATTACACAGTATTCATGCTATGCCCGCGAAGTACCTTGCCACAAGAGCACAACTGACTAGCTAGAAACTAATTTTGACCGTACAATCAATCGGCTAAAATTCAAGACACTAACCCACCATGCTATTTAACTAATGGTATAAACACAAAGTAATTATTAACCAATAATATAGAATTACCTTGGAGTGATGTCATCTTCAGAAGCAACTTTCGGTTCTTCATCAGTATCAGAAGAAGATGACAAAGATCCCAATGTAAATTGGACTTTTAATGGATTCGTTTTATCGGACTCTTCCATTTCCTATTAAAAACCTCTTCACCCTTTAGTTTAGTTTTGTACTCTAAATAAATAAAAATATCAGTTTTGGGGTAATTACACTTACACATTTACATGTATGTCTCAAGTACAACTGTAGAGAAATCTAGCATGTGTATGTTTTACCACAACGCGCCAGAAAGGTTTATTGAATTGTAAAAGCTAAACGGCTGATAACAGTGATAAATGTATCGTAAAAAAAACCTAAACTTTCTGTCTTCTAACCTGGAATTTATACTCTTCGTGAAGTTTGTCGAGGCAAGTCAGAGAGCCACGCTTAACTAACGTATATTTTCAGAAACGGTGCACTCAGAGTCCATAGTACACTCACTTCTCTCATAGTGCGGTACCTCCATTTTCCAATCATTCTGCGCAAACTATACAAACCCGGCGATCTCTTTCTCTCTCTCTTTCTCATTCTCTTTCTTTCCCTCCTTCATCTCTCTCTCTCTCTCTTTCCCTCCTCTCCGTCTCTATCTGTATGTCTGATTCTGTCTGTCTCTCTCTCTCGTAAAGTTTTGTGAATGAAAGTATTTTATGTTCTTAAAAAGAGAAATACTGTATTGGATTAATTCCTTGTTTGCTAAACCGGTGTCAGTAGGGTGCCGACACAAAATCATGCGTGTGAACTTGTGTAAAGTATCAAAACGCACACATCTTCAAACCACGCGTTTTTAAACGCACACGAGTATCGAGTATTAACCAACGTTAGGATAGGAGGATAGGATATTCATCTTTTTCCCCGTGAATGGGAAAACCAAGGGGGTTAACACACGGGCAATCGTCAGATCATCTCGCGCCCATCGTCGGGTTACCGGAGCTATTGCAGTGTGTTGTATATGATATAAACGTTCCTTCAATTTGGTAGAACCCATTAATCCGCTGGGTTCAGGCAATGTCCATAAAGTGCCTTGCCCAAGGACACAACCGATTAGCAAGCGACCAGTTTCGCACCTGCAACCTTTCGATTGAAAGGCGACGCAATTAACAGTTAGACCAACGGGCCGGACTAACGTTATTGCAGCGAATCAAACCATCAACCACGACCACCCTGGTATAGAATTCAAAACTCGATTTCCACACCTTATGCACTTCCTATCTACACATTGAACGCTATAATCACTGAATTAAAGTTTAAAAAATTCGCAAGTGAAGGTTGTCCTTCGGAGTAAAGCCACAAACGTTGAGAACGGTCCCATGACAACTGAACCACTTTACAACTGAACTACGAAATACAGAAATACAACGAAATACAATCAGTGTTGTATTTAACGTGGGTTAAGATGGTCAGGTCAAATGGAAACTTAACGCCCGTAGCTTATTGACGCTTTGACCCCAACGAACGGACGGACTGGGGCCGACAGAAAACTCTCAATAAATCGTCGTGTGTATATCCTCCACTGGCGGCTATATTTATAGACATGATACTTTATGGTAGGGACTTTTCCTGTTAATTAAAATCTAACAAGAACATATTTTTCAATGTCGGTCTATTATTTTCAAGATCCTAAAGATTTGTCATCTGAGATTGTATTTGCTACTTGGTTTTCGCTGGACGTGGTCGTTAAGAGTAGACGGCTTTATCCCATATCTGTCAGCTTGTCAGATAGGCTACTACTCTTATAAACAATAACAACCTCGACCGCGAGCTTCATCATATTTGCGAAAGTGAAGCTGTCTTGCGATTTTCGTTTATAATTTTTAACTATTATTACCTGGAAATAAAATAATACGGGGTTACTTTAGACACAGTAGAAAAGTTGTCCGAAATGACATGTCCGACATTTTGTAAAACACCTTCAAAATGGGAAGAAAAACACTAAACCTTTATCTAAGACAAACGTCCTTTACTTTCGCAACTGTAGTGATATCACACTTTAGTCTATCTTCTTTAAAATTTAAACATTTTCTAACCAAATTTACGCTAAAAGTTCAACTATTTCAGAAAAAAACATTCACTTCAGTATTTTTTCTGCCACATGCAACCAAAAAAATGAAGATGGCCACCTGAGTAGATTTACCAGGACGATTACAATGGGCTGTGTGGCGTTTGTTAAATATGACGCTATAAATGACTTGTTCGAATTCTCCCTTTGTTCGTAGTATCCCCACTATCCCCTATTCTAATTCTGCAATTTTAATAATTTGTTTTATACTTTACTTAAGATATCAACTTAATAAGAATAGCAGGACCAATAATTCCTAAAATGGCCATATTTTAGCAATTTTGTTTCTGTCATTTATCTTGAATGGGCTATATACCCCCAAATAGTCGATGCGCATCTAGCAAATGTTTGTACTGTTATATAGGTCCCGATTGAAAAAAGCGGCATCCCTTTCCAACAGCAATGTGGCTGGAGTTTAATGCGCTGGCGTGGAATCTTGAACCTGTTTTGTTTTTGACTGATCAGACCCGTAGTTTTTGACTACGTGTTTGCAGCTAAAACCGAGCGGAAACGTTAATAACTTTAAATTTACAACATGCGCAATACCCACGCCAAATAATTTCCTCAATTCAATAAAATTATCTACGTAGATCAGAGAGCTATTAAACCCTGTTGGATGATTAAAAAAGAACAAGTATCTACTTGGGCGATATAGCGGCGATAGGCCGGCGATACAGGACGGACGTCAAAATAATCGCTCTCATCGCTTGCAATCGCCGTACGTGTGCATCGGCCTTAAACCAACGAGAGTTTAACCACAAAATTGAATCCATTTTGACCAACCCAACCATATAACCGCAAACCCCTTAACCGAAAAGCCCATAATCCCAAACCCCTTAACACCGTTAATACGGTAATTTAATATTGTGTTAAATCAATCTCGTTTGCGTTCAATCTATCGTGGGTTTAATCCCTTGGGTTCAATCTCGTGGGTTCCATCTAGCGTGGTTTCCATTCCGTATGGGTTATGTCCACTCTTTATTTCCACCCTTTAATAGTAGTATATTAATGCTCTTTCACGATAAAGGGTCGGTCTTAAACAAGTCGACTCGTCGTGTTATTCGACATAAGATTGCGACAGTCGTCCCCTAATATCATGTCACAAAGTACGCATCAAAGTGTTGGTGGGTCGTTATACATGTTCCGCGTCTTCCGCAAAAACGCGTTGTTGTATTCTATACCAGGTGTTTCCATTCCACCGTCTAGTTAAGTGGGTGTTGTAGTATGTTGAGTCGTTGGAAATATTGTTACAGGTTTGGTTTATGCAACACATATAATGATGTTATTTAAACCGTGTTTTGCATATTTGTATAAGATATTGCTTCGGTTTTGTTTAGACATTACGCCCGTTCAGACAATTACGCCGGTATAACTAAGTATTTATTATTGTTAATGTTAACAGTCGCCTTTTTTATTCGCTCTGCCTTATATGTTATAAAAAACAAGTCATTGTCATCAGCATGACAGCTGTTTTGGTGACGCATTCACTTTCTGGTAAAATATCCGCATTTCACCCTTATCTTTGTTCATACTTCTTGGACGTTGCCTCATGAATTCTTTATTGTGGACCAAATTGTATGGTTGTTGATTTTTTTATTGTTTTGTTTAGATATTAATACATTTTAAATATGTTTCTAAATTTGCTCTTCTTCGTATCTTACACCTTGCAAAACTTTTCAGATAACAAGGAAACGTGCCATGTAACAATAGAACTTATGAGGCTTTTGGTTTTCTGACCAGTCTGCAGCATAGACGAACTTCTTCGCCTTTATAACAGTTTCTGCACAATGAACAACTTGGTTAGTGTGGCTGGCCCAGGCGCCCGCAGAAAAGACACACAGAATGTCAGAAGATATACTCCTGGGTTGCCAAGCAATAGTCACCAAGCATTTGGTAGAAATGTTACGGACTATAATTTGCAGGAATTAAATAACCATAAGAGTGGAGAAGAGGATATCAATGAAAATGTTTATGGAGAAATTGATTTACAACAGTCACCTAATGTTTCTGCTGCCAGACAAAACATAATTAAAACTGCAAAAGATAGTGATGTTTTGCTCAATTTTGATTTTAATCTCGGGGAAAAAGGTTCAAACAAACACAATACAATGGAAAATCTAACTTCTTCCACAAATCATGAATTCGAATGTGTTGCTAGAACACACAGCAATTTTCTTATTAGCGAAGATATTTCAAGTACAAGAAATACCATTACAGTTTCCAGTAATACAATTTCAGATAAACACAAATTCATACCGGTAAATCGTCACAAAAAGCGACAGCATGTATACCAGACAATAACCTTTAACAACCAAGGTGCTCCTTTAATTGCAGACACTCAAGAAAGTAAAACTAATTCAATAAAATCAAATATTCCTCCACGCGTTCCCCACAAACCTCATTACCTCCGAGCTCATTACAATGACATGTATCCACCGAAACTTCCTCCCAAGATTGTAAACACCAATGCGGTAATGAGGAGAAAGCAGTTAAATGAGGAGTTTTTTGAAAATATACGCCGAAGTATGGACATAAGCTTAAGCGATGATGAAGAAACCGGTTTCCATGATGAAGCAATCAGCGTAAGAATGCCTGGCACTGAATCTCACCCATACTGGACGATATCTGATGTTGCATCAAATAATACTGAATCGTCTTCAACGGAATCTCCTACTGGCACTCATTCTCCAAAACAAGAAAATACCAGTGGATTAAACATTTTGACAAACTCTGATTTAAACAAACTGCGCCGGCAGGAATTTGTACAAAGTTTAAAATCTTTAAAACAATGTGGATGGTATTGGGGCAACATGTCATGGGAAGATGCTGAAGCAATGCTGGCCCAAAGACCAAATGAGGAAGGTTGGTACATTTTTTTATGGTACACCATTAACCGTCTTAAGTCATAGGGTTTTTTTACTAACCACTTGATTGTATTCATTTGCTTAGTAGTCTATAGCAATAGGGCAGTGTTTGTCAAAAACTGGGGGAAGGGGATAAGAGTAAAGGTGGAGTTTAAGACCAAACAGTTAGATCAGTTAAAACGTTATCAGTTATAACACACTACAATAACTCAAAAACCTCTATGTAAGCATGTGATAATTTGATGATTACGTATTTCTATGTTAAAACAATTGGAGTATCAGTGCCAAATTTGGGATTAAAAATCGAAACTTGTATTTACTGTTGCGGTACCGATACCAAATTTATTCTCTTATTTATTCCAGGTGTATTTTTGGTTCGTGATAGTCAAGATCCTTTGCACATTTTAACTCTTACCATCAGATCCCTTGAAATGAGTATTCACCATATCAGAATCCAGCATACACAAGGTTTGTATTACTGGTCGACGATACTCTGCCATGTGTTTAAGTCATACTTCTCCTTTTTATGGCTAGGTCAGCTAGTATATGACCAAACAAACATAATCATTTATAAATACTAGTAGCATATTAAAATGATTGATTTGTGACCATGTATCTATCTTTAGCATCCGGCAAACAGATATCAATTGGACAAACTACCATAGCACTATAACAAACTCGCAGTGAGAAAAAAATAGAAAGTTATTTGTTTTGTGTTTATTGGTAGAGTGGTAACTAATTGTCTATTACCTCTTTACTGGTGGTTTATTTTTCTGATTAGTTTTACATGTTCAAGTATTTTTAATGCATTTTTTAATGTACCAGCAGATTGCTACATACTGCAATTTAAAAGTTACATATGATGTTCTTATAAATACGTTGTTAATTACAACTAGGTATTCCTAAAAAAAAATACATATCTTATATCGTTGTACAGGAAAGTTTCAACTTTATGATTCGGATCGAGGGGTGAGCAGAGGAGCTGCAGATTGTGTGAGGCACCCCAATATTGTGACGTTTATTAAACTTGCAATGAAGCATTCGAAATCAGGCACATTTATTTACTTTGTTAAAACAAGAAACATGGGAGAGCCACCGGTGCAAATCAGGTTAATTCTAGTTTGTTTTTAAAGTTAAAATTTGCATAATAATTATGGAAAAAATTTTCCCTTAGGGGCCAGTATTGATTTCATTGCATTTTCTGTTGTGTTTTTGTCTAATGCTCGTAACAGGCATGCTGTGTCACAGCTGTTTGGTAAGAAGGGATTGTCCGATCAGGTCAGAACTTTAAGGGAGTGTTAAAGATTGACTGTATTTCACCTCAAATTTATTTGTTAACCCGATATCTTTAAACGGTATAAATATTTCAAAACTTTAACTTAAGTAGTATAGGTATAAAATAAAATATATAAGAAAAGTCTTAAACTAAAATAACCCAGGAAAGTCCCCAAAACTTAAAATTGAGAGACATTAATAATACACTATTACCACCATGTGAAACTCAAAACCTACATAAATTATCATGAAATTTTTAGGACAAAATAAAAAGCGTTAGGACAAATGAAAACATAATGAACGGTCCATATCCTGGTTTAATTGTGATCATTCTACTTCCACACCACCTATCAGCCCAAAAGAATTGTCCAATTTTGTTGCAACTTTTAGGGATGTAATGTACGGTATTACATATGCATTGGCAAATTTGACGTCAATTATAATATGTGTATTCCCTTAGATGTAATGGAATATAAAAAGCATGCCTACTTTTCTCTTAGTAAGCCGATACTTTTGGGGAATAAAAAACTAATGTTAAATGTTCATCCCATAATACACCATTTTTACATGAATTAAATAGCACTTAAGAGCAGCGGTACAAACGGGGAGGGGTTGGGGACCATTGCATTCACCATTTGTTGATCATTTTAAGATTGTTTTGCATAACGAATGGCTAAACAGACGCTGAGAGCTATTATAATGATATTATAATGAATTGTTTAAAGTTTCTCAAAAAATTTCATTTTTAACAAACTCCTTAATTGCAGGCTCCTCACCCCAATATCTCGCTTCTCATGTGTTAAATCATTGAAATACTACACAAGATTTGTAATCAGAGACACTGTTCCATATGACTCTATAGCGTTGTTACAAATTCCACCAGCTTTGAAGGAGTATCTTCTTAATTCTCCATATTTTGATTCTAATGAAGACTTTCAATGTGCACTGCAATCTTGAACTAATGCGAAGAAGTGTGTTGTATGGTTGGCCATTTATTCCAGTAGTTTTTATTGGGATTTAGTAATTTATAATGTCATTTTTTATTACTTGTAAATGTTATTATACATATTATACAGCATGTTATTTTTAAATGTGGCTGCTGTGTTGCAGGGTAATACTTTTGCTGCCAAAAATAATAATTATAGCATGAGCAACACGGTGTTGCACAGAGGTGCCCAACATGGAGAGTATTCTTTCCTGCCACTGTAGATTGTCAGCCCCATTTTAAGTTGGCAAATAGTGTATCAATATAATATATCTTGAGATTCAACTTGTAGCAATTCAACGTGCAATATTATACTAATCGAACCAATGAATACTTAAATCAACAGTTTAATTGGCACAATTAATGTATGAAATGTGGTTTTATGATCGTTTTTTCTCTTCGGACAGTCTTGTGGTGGGGCCGTTGCATTCCACCATAAATGTTAAACACAAATACCATTTTTGTTTCACGAAATGATATAAACGAGTCGAATGCTCGTTCCACATTGTTAGTATAATAGTATATGATATTCATGTTTATCCGCTGGGTTCAGGCAATGTCCGTTAAGTGCCTTGGGAAAACCAAGGGGGTTAACACACGGGCAATCGTCAGATCACCTCGCGCCCACCTTCGGGTTACCGGAGCTAATTCAGCGTGTTGTGCATGGTTTGCACGTTCCTTCAATTTGGTAGAACCCATCAATCCTCCGGGTTCCGTTAAGTGCCTTGTCCAAGGACACAACCGACTAGCTAGCGACCAGTTTTTAATCTTAAACCTTTCGGTTGAAAGGCGTCGCACTAAATCACCAGACTAACCGGATCGGACATGACTTATCGAGTAATAATGCAGCGTGATGGACGTCTCACTTATTGCCTTTGGATAAACGGATTTAAACGAAGAATTAAAAAGCACCTAGTACAATAGATTTAAAATCAAAAAACCTCTAATACAGTTTATTTAAAACCCAAATTAAAAACAACTCTCTCTTTCGCTATTTACTAGACGCCGATATTATTGTTGGAAAAAATAAAAAAAAAGGTAGTTATAGTTTTTAGAGAGATTCTGAAACCAGGTTCAAAGGTTAAGAACTTTTCTAAGTTGTTCTTTTTATCTGAATTGCGGTAAATATCTCAACAGAACACTTTTAGAGTCCCCCCAAATTCGACGTAATTTTTAAAAAAATGGTAATCGGCATTTATTTCCTGCACTTTAATTGGCCGGTATGTGCAGTCACGTACTTTGTTTATTATGTCGATTGGCTGATGTAGCAGCTCACTATCATAAATTTTGTTCAATCGCGTCGCGGTAACCTTGACTCACTTCGAACAGAATTTTGTTTTGTATTAATTATGATTCTATATTTGTATTAATTATGATTCTAAACGGATTACCGTGCCTTTTATAATTGTTACCTTATAAGGTTTAATTAATGCTTCAAATGCAAAAGTCATAAAATCATGTTTTAATGTTTATTTATTTCGCTTAAATTCACACGTTGTACTTGTGGAACATGGCGATGTATCTTCCTGAAATATAGAAGTAAAGTTTTTTAAATGATTTAATAAGAAGAAAAATACAAAACGTGAAAACAAGAATTTAAATATCTTCCGTCTATATTTAAATCTGTTGAAAACCGGGTATTTAGCCAGAAAATCTGGTCTCTGTGGGATAAAAACTTAGTTAATGTCCTAAATCATGCATGGGCAACCTACGGCCCGCGGGCCAAATCCGGCCCGCCAAGGCTTCTCATCCGGCCCGCCAATAAATTTTCTAGGGCTGTAGGCCTATGTAATATATCAATATTCATTTATTTTATATAATGTTTCTTACGTTCTAAAAATCGCTTTATTTGTGTGTTTTAGGCCACTTTGGGTTTTATCATTAATTTGGCGTTAGTCCGGCTCAAATAGCTGAAGAAATGGCAGCTTTATAATGATGGCATGATCAGATCTATGACGCAACAATCGTGTTAAGCTAGACTTATCCCTTTAGTTACTGATTTTAACTGTAGGGTTGGGCTAGAGTGAAAATGCTGCCTATATCAATATAGGTATACATTTTTTATAGATATCCTTGTGCAAACAATATTGAAAACACATTGCATGTAAAATAGCATTACATGAATACAATCCAAATCCACGAAGTTATGTACCTAGCTTACACTTCAAATCACAATTAGGCCTACGGCTCCGGCCCTCAGTCAAGTTCCAAATGCACATTTTGGCCCGCAGTGACAAAAGGTTGCCCATGCATGTCCTAAATGTATGTTTTACTTTTTATTCAACTCGGATTTCCAAACATATAGACATTTTAATTAGATTTCCCCGCCGCGTAGCCTATAATTTAAATACAAAAACAAAACAAATTACCTTCAATTACGAAGACTTAACAATGTCATCAAATTTGAGTTCCAAATCAGCTGCAATTAAAATAATTATAAGAAATATGTCGTGCAAACCGTCCGCATTTCGAAGCTGTTACAGCGTGTTGAAAGAAGGGTGGGAGAGTTCCATAATTTCATTTACAGCCAAAGACAGCATGGCTCTTGGAGACGAGACTTAGACAGACTGGCTTAATACTTTTAATTGAAACACAACCGAAGTGGTCGAGCGGTTCGGAGCCATTACCATTCAGCTGGCAGGTAAACGCATTGCCAGTGAACCGACCATCCATTACAACAATGTAAAAGCAAAACGCAAAAAGTTTCGTATAAAAGAAAAAGTAATTGAATATTAACAAAACGAATTTATAATACTTACACATGATCTGATCTCTAATGATTTGGCTCCTAAAACAGTAAATGGAAATATTAGAAAACGCATCAACTTTGAAGTGTTAAAACTTCGACTAACACATATTTAAAATAAACCCATAAAAGTAGATGTAAATTGTCCATACATGTAAAATTCCAAACAACTGCTAAACTAGCGTAATAAAACTTACTCTTTCTCGTTCCACCAAAAGCTAATAC